>JAQFZO010000783.1:0-20558 GCA_034695885.1 Geophilus flavus | reverse complement strand
TCGTCTTTGACGAGGGGCCAGACTTGGGTGTTGATGCTGCTGTTGGCTCCTCCTGTGACGTTGAGAGCGATTTGGAATTTCAACAAAAACCAACTCAAACCGCATTAACCTCACCTCTAATACCTTTTTTTTTAGTTAAAAAAAAATTACATTAAGTCTATCCTCTTAAAAAAAAAAAATCCAAAAAAAAATTTACTAACTAAAATGTTATCATCCCTCCACCCATGCCCAAAAAAAAATATTTCTCAGGGTAAAATTCTCAGAGTAGTGCCCAGCCAGGGGGCAAACTGACTTGTGAGTGTGTTCACCCTCGCATCTCCCTCCTCCCACCACTCTTCCCTCGAGTGAAGGATGGCTTGGACCCCATTAAAAAAATTAATGACACAGACGACGTATGCCGGTGCCTCCCGAACAGTTGGTGTCCACTCTGCCTGCACCCGAACACTCATTCCGCCATGTTAGAATGGTATAAAGAATAAAAACCGAGTCTGTGATTGACTGACTGACTGAATCGTCTCTTACTGGGAAATTTAGACGATCGTTATTATACCTTTGGTATTTTTTTTTGTTTCCTTGGAAAATTACTGGGTCTTTGATGAGTAATGAATTTATTTTTCAGTTCATTTTTATGGGAGAGGGGGAAAATGAAGAAGTTGAAGGAAATTGTTGGTCACAACTTATCCCTAGCCTCTTTGTGGCGCGTTATCTTTCAAGAATCTTGGCATGACTTGTGATAAACTTGTTTATTCTGAATTTTAGATTGAGTTTTTTCAAATCATGCTTTGCTTTTTTGCGCCGTAAATTGCCACGAACTGAGATTTACGGTTGGTACGTATACGGTACGAAGAAAAAATAAAAATGGAAGTTAATGATGGTGCGCCGTAATTGTGGATGTGTTGGCAATTAGTGAGTTTTTGGGAAATCGGTAATAATTACGATGACTAATATTTTCCTCGTTTAAAAACTGATTTTGTCTTTTTAACCAGTTTTTTTTTTAGGAAATGGTTGAATTATTCGAGTCGGGGAGTTCTGAGTAAACAAGTAATAAAACATGAAAAGACTAAATAAAAACATTTATGAGCAACACTTTCTTTATTCATCTTCTCCCTTTTCAACCTTTGTGAGAATAACAACTTTTTTTTTTTATTCATCATGTTTTCTGTATTTTTATCCTTAAAATTCAACACGAGAAAGAATTTTTCAAAAATAAATAAATAAAAATCAACCAAAGAGTTTATTTTTTTTTGTTTTTGTTTTTGTGGGAGGGGAAAAAATGTTCAGGCGTTTGAAACTACGAATAAATTTACACTTACCGTTAAAAGACGCGGCCATAGTGGAATGTACCCTCTCCTCTGTCCACTGTGGGGTCCAGCGTCCAGTGATATAGCCCCTCTACAAAATACGGCCCCCTCCCTTTCCATTTTTGCACCACCCCTAGTCCTTACCCCCTGTTTTCTTTATCATGGTTTCTTCTGGTCACTTTATTTATTTTTAAGAAATTTCTTTTCGACGTGGCAACATCTGCTGCTCTGCAGTGCGTTTTAATTTTATAATTTTTGTTTTTAAACGTTTATTCATTTTTGGGTGTAGCAAAGATATGGATCTTTTTATGTAGTAATAAAAATTGTTGAAATTTATTTAAGTTGACAATTTATTTTTGTCGTAAGAACTTTGAGTTGAGGTCAAATAGCAACATGAGGTCTTTCTAGAAGTATTTCCACTGCTGCAATGATTCATTTTGATTTGTTTTAAGGAAATAAAAAGTTTTTATTCTGATTTTTGAATTCCTGAATTTGTGGGAATATTTTTTTTTTTTTTTTTTGAAATTTTTTAAAAAAATATTGTATATTAATTGATAAAATCTCTGGCAGCTTTGAACCCAGTATCTTGAAATTTTGAAATTAATTATTATCATCAACATGTTACCGCATTTTCCCACAGTGGCGCTGCAAAATGTTGGAACGGAATATTTTTTATTAACTCGAAATAAAAAGTTATAAAACAATAAAAAAAATGATTTACATAAGAACTTATAAAACGAGTATTTTATAAATTGGAAGTTAATATTTTTTCCCTGGTGCTAGGTGTTTAAAGGTGTGCCTATAGAACTAGATTGGCTCTGTATAAAGTAGGCCGCGAACAGTCGATAAAAAATCCGTATTAGAAATCGTCGCGTCATCATCTGTCTTCATCGTCGTTATTTCAGCTAAATATAGCCAAATTGCGTCCATAGTGACCAATATAGGATCTAGAATCATCTTTAACCAAAAAAATATCTCTGAAAATATCAAAAAATTAAATAAGGGCTGTGAAAAACAGTTACGTTTTTGTTATTAATGAATCGATTATAATATCCTGGCAAAGCCTTTTTACAGGAACATGGATGCCCGCTTTGCGTTTCAAGTATGTTTAATGAAAATTTGCATTGACTTTATAGCAATAAATGACCCTAATTTTCACTTCAGGATGTGAATAACATAATAAATACGTGAAAAGTAAAAATTTGTTATTTTTCGTTGAACAGTTGCAATGGAGAACGTTGAGAGTAATGCGGTAAGTTGTTAATGGTAAATCCTTGGTTGTTGGAAGTTGGTTGAAAACTATTCACACACGTGTGGGTATAAATGCCGCGTATTAATACAAATGTTGGAATATTTCAGGACGACTATACCCACCCGAGCCTCAAGTGTTATATTTGCGATAAAGGATTTGCTTCGGTTAGTGCTCAAAGACGACACATTAGAAATATTCATGGAGAAGATACAACGATATTATCGAGCAAATCTCAGATGCGATGTCCGAAATGCTCCGAATTTAAATGTAATAAAACTGTTGACTTGCACAGGCATCTGGAATCGGTTCACGAAACTACGTTGGAGATTCAAAAATTTACCTTTGCGACATTAACCGGTAAAAATTAAGACTGAAACAAGCAACAATTATGTAAAACATTAAGAATACATATGCATTGTGATGTAATCGACGTGTTTTCGCTGTGTGATCTTCAGGTTTAATAGATTTTTACCTAGATAAATAACCAAATCACGATGCTTGGTAAAGGGCAACGTGAATTTTTCCACTGTTGTAATCAAAGATTTTTTTTTTTTGTTTTCTTTCATGCGATCATAATTTTTACGTCTGTAGTTGTTTTACATCTGATGAAATAAGAGTTGCAGACCACGTGGTGCTGCATTTTAACACTCGGCGCTGACAAATTGCATATTCCCAGGTTGAAAAATCGCAGCATGGAACAATATTCCACACTGCACACGTGGAATAATTGTTGCACGCAGGAAAAAAGAGCAAAAACGTGCATGGTTTTGCTTTAAAGTGATTTTTCAATCAACAATATACACTTTTGTCGTCAAAGTAGCCACGTGTTTACGATTCATGACCACAAAACCGATCTGGAACTCTCCGAATTATTAGATGCGAACGATTACAGACGTGAGAGTTGTTCGTCGTTAACATACAATTTAATTATAATTATTTTTTTTTTATTTGGAATATTTCCTGGAAAATATAATTCCATTCTCCAGAGTTATTAAATATAATTTCTGAGGACGAAGTATTGTTTTATATTATTTCAATATCACGTAAATTCTCTAATTATTTTATATCTTCCAGCTTTATAATATTTTTTTTTTTATCTTTTAAACTAAACAAAAATATTTTTTGTCATGTGATCTTGAAATACAGCCTTTTTGAATCATTTGCTTTGTTCTCTATAAATGTCATTTGGAGAGCCAATAAAAAAAAAGATATCTTATAATTGTCCAGTTGGGTCTGCACGTGCTCCGTAGAATATAAGGAGCATGTAAAATTATGAATATTTGTTGTATTGTATAAGGATATTTGATGGATTGTATGAAATGGGGTAAGTTGATTTGATTTTTTTTCTGTTTTTGACTCAATTTTTTTTTAATTCTATTTTTTTCTTTTTATCAACAGGTAAAATATCGTGATGGGTGAGGTCAAGATTTCTAATTGGCTCTAAATTTATTAATTAATTTTAAATAAATTTCAAATTCTGCAAGTCGAGTAAATCCATGGTTAAACCTAATCTATTGTGAATCACATGCTATTATTATAATGTTATTTCATTGAAATATATTAAAATTATAAAAATCTTGTTTGAGGTTGTGGAAAATTTAATCTAGATGTGTGAAATGAGTTTTTGGTTGTAGGTGAGTATGTACTGTAAACAATTTGAATCCAGAGATTTCTCAAGATGGCGGCTTGCATGTGGATGATTTTGTTTGCGAATGATCAACGATTGGAAAATTTATTCTCTGCATGGATGGGTTTTCTCCAAAGGTTCCACAATCTCAATTTTGTTCATTTATTTTATTAATTAATTAAATATTTTTTTAACGATATGTAATAACATTATAATAAGAATGCATGAGGTGTGAAATGGGTTAGGTGAGATGTAAGAAAAAGAAATGATTCAAAAAGGTATGTTATAAAGCGGTGCTGTTGGAATCATATGGTAAATTGGTATAATTGTCTATAATAAGAACGTCACTAGTTTTTTTAATTTAATAATATTTTAAACCTGAAGACTTATTTTGTGTTGCTACCAGAACATTACTAGAGGAGTTTTGTAAAAATAAATTGGTTTATCGAACTGGATGTGGTAAAGTTTTGAGTAAAATTTAATCATTTGCAATGAATACATAAGTTTTGGTTAAATCGATATGATTCGTGTCGATTTAACTACTGCAGTTAAAGAAACCTGACAATTTGCATTAATTATTCACATTCTTACAAGAATTGATCCCAAATGCACGTCTGTGCACCTGGAATTTATTCCTGCTGAGAATTTTGAGAATCGGTCGATAAGCCAAAAAAAACTCCCGAAGAGTGGATATGTGACGACATTTTTTTTTATACAGTAAAGTCGATAATTTTAATTTTTTTTTTTTTTTTTATTAAAGATAATGGATTTTTACAATTTATTTTGACTGTAAAAGCTGAATTATGCAGACAATGAACTTGAAAGGCAAACACACGTGTTCATGGATCGAAAACAATTGCACATCCGAGAGGAAAAATGAAATGTTTGCCAAGAAACAGGAAAAATGACATGTTTCCTGTTTCTATCAATTTATTTCATTTCAATTGAAATTAAAAGTGTTTTGACCCGTGAATACGTGTCAATTAGCCTCGAATTGAATGTCAAAAATACAGTCCGATCGATTTAAACACAATCAGAAACGAACTAAACAAAACCCTTATTTATTTCCAGCATTCGAAGAATGGAAGCAACAAGAAGAAATAGCAACAAATTCAGAATTCGTAAAAGAAAGAGGCGACATTCAGTCAGTGGACGGCTCCAGAAAACTCATGTACCGTTGCAGCAGATCGGGAACGTTCAAACCCCAAGGAGTGGGCAAACGAGCGCTAAAAAGACAAGGATCGAGGAAAATCAACGCTGTTTGCCCGTCTCGAATGGTGATAAAAATCGAAAGAAACGACAGCATCGAACAAAGCATCAAAGTTGAATACGTAAAAACGCATTTCGGTCACGAGTTGAACGAACTCGACCACCTGAGTCTGTCGAAAGTGGACAGAGTGAAGATCGCGCAGCAGCTGATCACCGGAATCCCCAGCAACATAATTCTGGAGAACGTTCGTGCGAACATCAGTGTCCCTATGCAAAGGAAAGACCTCTTGACTCAAAAAGACCTCAGGAATATCAAGAAAGCGTTCAACATCACCGACAGTTCCCGAAACGCCAACGACTTCGTCAGCGTCGAGTTGTGGGTGAGCGAAATGAAGACGCTGCGCTCGAGCAACCCGGTTCTATTTTTCAAGCAGCAAAACGAAGACTCGCAAGTCGATGGTTTGCTCAAAAACGACTTGTTGCTCATCATCATGACGGAAGAACAGAAATACATGTTGTCCAAACACGGCACCAACATCTGCATCGAATCGACGCACGACGCCGAGACGCCGCAGGCTCACGATTTTGACTTGACCGCCGTGTTCGCGCTGGATCACCGAGACGCCTTTCCGGTGGCCTTCATCGTTTCCAACAGACACGACGAAGAGATATTGCGCGTGTCTTTCGAATTGATCAAGGACGTGAACGGCATCTTGGCGACAAAAGTGTTCATGAGCGACGAATCGGAGATTTACACCGACGCGTGGAACGGCGTGATGGGTCCGCCCGATAAACATTTGCTGTCGTCGTGGCGAGTGGAGAAATCAATGACGAAAAATTTACATTTGATCAAGTCCGCTGAGAAACAGAAATCGGTTTCGAATCAGTTGAAAGCGCTCTTGCAGGAAGCGAACGAGAAGAAATTTTTACAATTGCACGAAAAGATGATGGCAGATTTGGCGGGCGACGAGGATACGAGCGAGTACGGCCAGTTCCTACAAACGAATTATTCGGATCGATGCAGATCGTGGGCCGCCTGTTACCGCAACGATTTGAAAATCAACAAGAAATTAAATTTAGACTGTTGTTCCGATTTGATAAAACATGAAAATATTGGCGAGGACAAGAAACGGAGACTGGACAAAACCATTTACGCTGTCATGAATTTTATCCGCGAGAAAGAATTTAGTCGGTTGGTGCGATCGCCGAAAACGAAGACGAGATACAAGTTGATCGCGATCAGGGATAGGCATGTGAAGAGTTTGGAGTTGACGGAAAGCATGATTTACAAAGAAGGACCAGAAGGCGGTCCGGAGGGTTATTGGTTGGTGCAGTCTTCGTCGTATTCGACCATTTGGTACGAGGTGAAACTGTGCCAGACGTGCAATTGTCACCTCAAGTGTAGCCAATGCCAGAAATGTATCCACATGTACAGCTGCACGTGTATCGACTTCAGCATCAAGTTCAACATGTGCAAACACATTCATTTCGTTTGTCAGATGAGCAGCAACGATGTATACAATCCAGAGAACGAACATTTGTATTGCAGTTACAGTAACACGCAGACGGAATCTAGCGATACTAATACCTCCGTGACGGAAGAATTGCAATCTTCCGCGCCCGTTTCTATCATCCGGGAGACCGTTTCTAGGGTGCAGGAGACTGTGCATGTGATGGAGCAGAATACCGACAGGGCCTACGACGATTTGATTGAAGTGGCGAAATCGGAGTTTCAGAGATTGATCGCCATGTGTCGTTCGAGGGAACAAACGAAATTTGTCAACGAAGCGTTAAAAAGTATTGAATTGAAATTGTCGGCTGTAAAAGACTGATCTTTTCAGTAAAGTAAAAGCTTAGTTTTTGAAATTGATTGATTTATTTATTTTTTTCGTCTTGATTTCCTTTTTTATAATTTTTATTAGGGCTGGGACTTTAATCGAATAAAGTTTTAATCGATTTAAGTTTGACGAAATCGATTACAGTCCAACTGTGAAATCTGGACAGATTTTGGTGGGAATGTGGTAAATGTTGATTGCTTAAATTTACACATCATGACATATCAACTTGACCAATCAACAATTCAACATTAGCTATATTGGTCAAAATTTTTAAAATTAAAAAAAAATTCCTCAGCATTTGTCATTTTTAAGGGAAATATTGATGAAAATCAGGTGTAATTGGACTGATATCGACACAAAATCGATGGAAATCGCACGTATAAAATTTTTTTATAAAATTTCTTTATATGTCCAAGTGATAATAAAATTTCTAACTCGTTACGGGTGGTCCCAAAATGATTTTTTTTTATTTCTTTGCCCGGGTTTGAACCTGGAAGTCTGGGTTTTTAACATTTTGGGAATCTAGGGCTTGGTCTGCCTTTAGGATGATTTCCAACCCTTCCACTTGTACTCGAACCATCCAGGTGGCAATAACTTTACAATCTCGATTCGAAATAAAAACCCGCATGAAAAAAAAAGGAAAAAACTTAACCCAAATCTGGAGCAATTATTCTAGATCGTCCTTTTAAATGGCCATAATAAAATCTCGGGATGTCAGATAAATGCGATGCATTAGCATGAGAGAATGCTTTCTGCAAAGGGAGAGGTCAAGTACAGTATTTTTTTCACGTATTACCCCAAAATTCAAAATCATTTTAAGGGGGCAAATTTTTTTTTTAAGTAATAAACATTGTGATAATTAATGCCAAGTAAGGCATTGCGAACTGGGTGAAATCAAAAGGCATTCCCGGTAATTGAACTCTAGAAACACCTGACGTGAAAATAAAACCGGTGCTAGTGCCCTGAAATGACACCAGATGGACGTAGTCGTCTTTCCCCGTCTTTTAGGCGATAAATTTTCACTGTTTACACCGATTATCACAGTTAAGTTGTATAAAACTGACCCAGAAATGGACAAAATGACAAACTTTATTTAATATTACATCAAAATAAAATAAAATAAAATTTTAAGATGTCACAATAATCTCTGACCAAACATCGATGAAAAACACTATTCATGCAATATTCATTGATAAATTTAAAATACAATGGAAAACGAATTCTATGAATTTCCCAACACACTTATGTTTTTGTTGTACAACGATTACATCTTTTCCATTACGTTCACTATTATAAAACGTATACAATAGGTCGAGTTATTACGTTCCATTATAAAACGATTTGATTCCGGAAGTATTTGCTCTAGATTGTACAGCTTAAGTTTGACACGCACAAATCCAATGCAAGCTCTAGATGGGCCTCACGTTGACCTTTCAGCATTTTTCTTTAGGCTTCTAGGTTGCATTGGGTACTACGCAGGATATACCCTGAAACTAGTGCCTGCATAAATTCCCTATATGAAAAAAAATTTTTTCCCCCCAAATGACATCTTGAACTATGATGGGTAAAAATTTGACCCACTTATATTTTTTCACATATGAAGTCACCAAAAAAAAATTTAAAAAGAGGGGGGAGAAAAAAAAGCTACCTGTAGTTCTTAAAGACAAACCACTTGTTCTTATCATTCTTTCATCAATTGCATAATGAAAAACAGAAATGTATATATAAAAAAAGATGTCAAACCTGGAGTGGGAAAATGGTAATAAGGGAAAACAAACCCTGAACTCTTATCTAATGGGAGTAACTGCTGAGTGCCAGTTCAGGTGCACCATGAATCATTGCCCACAGTTTTTCATAACAAAATTCCAGTTCATCTTTCATTCAAGAAGCAGATTTACGTTATTGCTACTGGGAGGGGACTTGATCAGGTTATTACACCCATAAAATCTTTGGTGAACCGAAATTTGAATCTGAATATTCAGAATATTCGAGGAAATGAATTTATTTCATGGAAAATTACAAATAAAAATCATTTTGAATTAAAAAGAAAGTTTCTAAGTGTGTATTCATCGATTGGCTTTTATTTTCGATCTGGGCTGGGACTTTAGTCGATTAATCAAACGATTAATCGATTAAAGTTTCGCATAATCTATTAATCGAATTTAAAATAGCGCCAAAAAAGTTAGTGCTGATTGGTTAAATCGATGGAAATCTGTACGAAAAATTGACGAAAATCGATAGAAATGAACAGAAAAGGGCAAAAATTGACGACAATTTATGAAAAACTGCCATTTCAATCGATTTTCTTTAAAAAATTTGTTACAATTTCTTAAATTCCGACCAATTTGACCAAAACATTTTTGACCAAATAACTTTTTGGGATTTTTAAGAGTTTAAATCAACTTTTTCTAGCCGATGAAATTGTCGATTAATCGATTAAAATATCGTAATTAATCGATCAAAAATTTTAATCGAGTCCCAGCCCTATTTCGATGATTTAAAAGTGAGTTTTGAGGGTGGGTGACGTGTGGGGGCGACAGAGCATGGAATGAACTTGCATCAATTACCCCCACCTTGCCACTGTGTGAGGGAGGGTTTAATGAGAGGCAACTTTCAACTCACTCAGGCCAGATGGGTTCAAACCCGGCCAAGGACGGTGAGGATTTTTTTCTCTGATTTTTTACATTGGCCATAAAAAAAATTTCGAAAGTGGTAACCTTTGCTTCAAAGGGGGAAGTAAACCATTAACCCTGCCTTCTGATTCGCCCTTAAGAACACGGAACCCTCTTTTTCAGTGTTTATTGTGAGGAATTTGAATTTTTAATATTAAATCATAACTGCTTGTACCAGGCACGGCTGACATCCGGGAAGGGAAGTAGTTAGCTCATTCGTACCTACCTACATAAAACATTTTTTTTTCTCTCTCTCTGAACTTCTGTCTTGTAAAATTCAGAAAAAAATTCCGAAACTGATGATTTAATTGGAATTTGATATTTTCTTGAATATACAACTCTGACTGTCAGTAGTCCTACTGATTTAGTCAAGGACTGGTAATAAAACAAAAAAATCATGTAAGGGAAAAATTTGTAATCGGGGTACCCCTTAACGTGCGGGTGACAATATCAGACAATATATGTGTCTGCAATCAGAGACATCATCGCAGCTTGCGTCACCTCATACAAGTAGTCATAGGTTGTAAAATATAACAACACTTAGAGTCTTGGAAATGTGGTGTGACAAGAGATTTATTTCTGGAAAGTATACACTGTGGAAGAAATGACAAATTTTATTAAAATAAAATTTTAATAAACGATAAATTTACTTCTGGACTAATGTAAATTATTTTTAAGAGATTTTTGACAGACACGGTTATCTTATTTTGAAATTTGAAATTAAAAACTAATGGATCAGTTATATAACTCATTTATTTTGAATTTCTAATCAACAAATCTGTTATTTTTCTCAGTGTACACATGGGAAACTTTTTTTTCTTGTTTTCCCCCTCGTTTCAGACTCAGAGATCCCGATTGATTTTGTTGCATATTTTCTCAGGTATTTTTATTTTCGAAGATCAAAGACCGGTTTTCATATCACTGATACTACACTTACCAGAAAACTCAACTGGATTGAATGTGACTTTTGATTCTGCCCTGGGGCCAGTTGGTTGACATTTGAAAAAGAAACGAAAAATATAAAAAAAATACCAAACGAGGAAATCACGATTGTTTTTCTTTAAAAATACCATTTCGGTTTAGGATGTTGTTTATTTGAACTTTTTTATTTTTTCGAGCACATCCTGAAGCTTGAACTTGGGCTGAATAGTGAAAATTTTCAGAAAGATATTTATAGAATCTCATAAAAGCCGGAATTGAAGACCTCATTCAGAACTGGGTTGTAGTTTACCGCCTCTTCACCTCGCCTAAATATTTCGTTTGACACTCGATACTGCGATCTCGGACATTTTCACTCCATCAAATGACTACGTAATTTATTAATTAGAAATTTTAATATAGCCATAGACAAAATTATAAACTGTACGATAGAATATTTCATCATATTTTGATAAAATCATAAATTTCCAAGTGGAAAAAAATGATGAATCAGTTATAAAGTTGTGTATTTACAACTAGTTAATTTTTTCCATCTGACTACACTCTCAATGGAAAATAACAGCAATATCTCCCAAGTTCACTGTTTCTTTATTTTTTATCTTCTCCTTATCCTCACTGCTTTCTGTAAGCAGGCATGTGAAAAAACAAGCCTCGTTTAACCTTGGGCTCATGCATTTTATGAATAAACAATTCCACCTATTAAACTTTTCGAATCTCATGCACCAATTTATGTCAGTGATGGTTCTTTGATTAGGTTTTCCAAGTAAAACTAAAAATGGAAAATTCATTTCTCGTAGTGACAAAAGTCGAGTAAATTGTTGACCCCGTTTCACTCCTGGAATTGCATCATCCATACACCCAAAAACACCAAAAACACCAAAAAAAATTAAAGAAATCAAAAAAACCTATGGGAATTAAAGATCAGCAATCGATTCTAACTCTCTCTCTTATTTCTTTGTTTCTACCTTTCCATCCTATTATTTCCTCTCTATTACGACCACGACCATGAAAAATCAAACCCCCAAATGACGCAATAGCTTTCGACAAGGTGAAGTGCGGTTATTGGTCTCGTTACCCATTTCATGTGTAACTTCAAAAGTGGTGAAAAACATCAACTCACTTTGTCCCATCACGTATACACATTTTATAAACACAAAATCACAATAGTCTTTTAACTCAAGAGACCAAGAGACCAAAAAATCAGAGAAACGTGTTAATTAACAGTTATAAACACCGTTATAGACTTATACACGGTCTGGTAACTCCAGAAACAATTCTTTACGAACGTCATCAAAGTTTGTTTTTGTTTTGTTTCGCGGTATAGAAATGAAATGTCACTTTTTATGAAGGTTTAAATTTAAAAATCGAAAATGGTGTGGGTGCGATCGAGTGGGTGATGAGGTATAGTCGGTTAAATCGTGGGATAACGGGTTCGTTGCCCGAGACTAACCTTGGCATAGTCGCAGAACCAGAGAGAGGGGGATAAAGGGATGGATGGGGTTACACCCAGGGCTTTCTTCTTGTAAAAAGGGAAATAAATAAGGGTGAAAAAAGGATCACCTCACTTTTTTTTAAACCCCCATTTCAATTTTAACACATTCAACACCCTTTGACACCCAAAAATTATTTTTTTTTTAAAATTAGGTGTGAAAAGAGTGTTAGCATATGTGGAATTTACGGTTTTTAAAATATTTGGGATGAACACTTTAGAGTAAACACCCTCTGTATATGTATGGATGCATTATATGCACCTGTTGGTTCATGGGAGCACTTAGGGTTTTGATTTAATGTTGAAAAAATCAAGTTTTCGTAGTTGAACTTCCGGTATTTTGATGAGTTCCCCTTTTTTTTCTTCTTACTTTTTTTTTTCTCAGGGTTCCCCTATAGTTTAAGGGCGAGTTTGGGGGTCAGAAGGGTTGTTTATTATCTTGTGAGTACAAGATTTCACTTCCTGGTTTATACGTGGGGAATTTCAATAGAAGGGGTTTCTTTTGCTCTTGAAACATCACAAAATGTCTTCCAATGCACTTGTAGACCTGTTTCCGTGTGTATATACAATTGATACAATGCAAGGGCAAGTTTTCGATTTTTATAAAATTTAAAAATTTATTTTTCTAGAATAAAAATTATTTTTATTTCAAAAAAATCTTTTTATTTTAAATAATAAAATTTTGTGTTTCAGTTTCCTACCTACTTTTTTTTTACTTTTAAAAAAAGCTAATGAAACTTTAAAAGTTCTCAAGAAATTTTTTTTCTTACCATTAAAGCATAATAAATTTTTCAGACCTACTTTGGTTTTTTTACTTATCATTTTTACTCATTTACATTTTCTAATCTTTCCTTCAGCAAAATATCATTTCTTTCTGGATTAACAACATTTCATCACCCGAAAAACCGAAATTTCCATCCACTTTATTTGTAAACAAAAATATGAATTCTTCAACTTTCTTTTTCGCAAACAATTGCTTCGTCATTATTCTTGTTTAAAATACTATGTACATACATTCAAGATCCAAAAAGAAAAAAAAAGTAGCCTTAAAAAAAAGAAAAAACGTTCTGCACCATTGAAACACATCAAAGAAAGGGTCGCACAAGGTCAAGGCAATGATGAGATGTGCGCGCGCTACTGGCACGGTGAACGCCGTGACCGAATGGCCGGGGCCGCCACTCACCCGGATACGAGAGCGGTCACACTAAGACCAGGCCATTTGAACAAAGAGGGCGTTGTTACTTCCGCTTTCTCATCTCACTCTTGTGATTAATGAGCTTGTTGTAAACTCAGACAACATAAACGTGGGCGGGTTTACCTCCAGTTGTTGTTGTTGTTGTTTTGATGTGATAATTTGATCACTTTAATTTTTTTTTATTGAAAGGGATGAAATGATTGGAAAATTCCTCTTAAGGGCTTAAATTCGTGATTGAGACATCACATTGAAAATTATATAGTATTTTTTTTTATTTATATTAGTTTATATAGTTTTGTATCTGTTCATTTCCTATTTGATCGGAATTAAGGTCTTGGTCTCCGTTTCAAGTTCAGTTATATAAAAAAATAAAAATGGCGGAAGGTGGTTTAACCTGCTGACCCAAATTGAGTGAACTTGAAAAGCAAACCATTTCCTCAACTCACCGTTTCATTCAATAAAAAACATTCTCTAATTTTTCTTGCAAATTTGACAATATATTTTTTCTCCCCCAAAAAAAAGTAAATTTACACTTTTAGAGTTTACACAGATAAAAAAAAAAAAACTGGGAAAAGTCAGTGACAGTAACTTAGGGTGAAAAGAAAAGGAAATAAACGACTATAAAAAGAGTTTACTTCACCCATCTTTCAACTCCCTCCTGTGTTTTTATATAAGACCCCCGAACTCCCGGTGTGACCTCATTTCTCCTCCCTCCAGTTTCACCCCCATATCACCCCTTGACGCCATTCACCTGGTCACAGCTGAAACCTCAGTTTTCCAAAGCCCACAAATAATCGACGAAAAAGTAGTGAGATATTTTTGCCACCATTTCTTACAGTGAAAAGTTCTTCTTCCTTGACCGTGACCTCGTGAAAATATAGGCCACTTAACGGCTGCGTTTTCAAGGTCAGTAAGAAATGTTACTTCTTTTACCGATACTTCACGCTTATTGCATCACTCCTCTTTTTCATAAGAGAATCGTCAATTTTTAGTTCGAAAACCCGAAAAAAAAATTTTCTATGAATTTTTTTTCTCGCGTGATGACGTCACGGTTTTTGATGAAGCGATGCAGTGAAGTTCGTTGTTGTTTTTAACGGTGAGGAAGTGAACTTGGTGTTGTTTGCCTCGTGTGGAACCTTGTTTTCCACTAACCCACTGACTTTCTGCTGAGACAGCTGCCCGTTCGGGTCACAAAGGATGGAAAAAGGGGAGGAGAGGATCCGACTGGCGATAAAATTATGAAAGTCGATGTGTTGTGTTGACTCGAGCGTTGAAAAATAAAATCGCGTTGAAATAAAACGTGTCGAGTTCACTTATACGTTTCTCGTGATTGTTCTTACGGAAATTAGCCCACATTGCATGAACTTACACTCCCGATTGAATTCTTTTTTTCTTTCTTACGTAAGGGATGATGGAGGGCTGAAAAAAATTTTATTATGATGACATTTTAGAGGTTACTGTAACTTTTTTTTTTCATGATGGTATGTGGGTTTTTGAGGATATATTGTAGGCGCAGTAGTATTTTTTATGTTATGCCTATTCAATTATTTATTTGGGTGAGATTTTAATGAATGTCAATGTGATTTTTTTTCTTTTGGTGTTTTCTAATTAACTTTTTTTCTCGGTTCTTTAAATTTTTTTAGAAATTCACACGGTCATTCGGAAGAAATCAAGATGAAAATAGATGTCACGTAGGCCAACCTCCTTTTTATGACACGGATATATATACTTTTTTTTGTACAGGTATTCTTGAAAATTAAATGCGGTTTCTAAAATTTTGATTTTATAAAGAAAAATTTGGAAATTGAGGTGATACAATTTTTTAACATTGAAAAAAAAATAGTTATAGATTTATTGATTTATTATAAATTCTAAGTAAATTAGTTATAAACAAATTTATTTTCTGTTGAGATTGCGCTAAGTCTCTACTTGTTTTTGAATTATAAACAATTCATCATTCAAAATTTATATTATAAGAAATATGGATGATTTTAATTGCAAAATATGATGAAATTGATAGAACGGTAAAGATAATTTATAGTTGTAATTGTAATTATATTAATTGGCTTTATTAAAAATTAAAATTAATAAATTTCTAATTTTTCCAGTATAACTGTAAATAGTTCCAGAAAATGTAACTGAACCTTTCTTACAAAATAAGTTTTATTAATCTTCCATAAATAGTGTTTTTCAGTACATTTTAGCAAAAATTAAATCAATGCCTTCCAGATGTAACGGGAGGATGAAACTCACCAATTTGACCAAACAGCCCAACAAGTTGTAAAGTCATAGAAAAGGAAGAAATAAAACAAGAAAAAGTATCAATTTACACTACCAAACAATCCCACAACACACAAAAGTAACAAAAACCCCTCTCAATTCATTTTATTACCTATACAACTTCCTCTCAATCTTCCCCGCGCATTGCAACCACCAACTTTCAATGCAAAAGAGTGAAAAACTGAAATCAAAACCTCGAATCTTCCATTTTCTAAAACTTCCCACATCTTTCTAACATCGCTACATTAGAAGAATATTAAAAACTTTTTTTCTCTACCTCTCTTTTTTTTTAAGACTTTTTTTCCCGTCGAAAAGAAATATTGGACCCCATTTGCAATTACCCCATATGACCAACTTTAGATCCATAAATGTTGGCCATCTTCATTGGTGTGTCGCAATGCTCCTTCTTCATCCTGATTGGCTGATCACATCCCCGCTATGGGATCGGGTCGAGGAGGTTTGCCCACGGGCTCCTAGTATATAAGCGGAAGTGTGACCTAGGACTGCATGGAGAACGCGTCTCACTCAACGCGGATTACTCACGACTTCAACGTCTTGGATTATATATCTCAATTGCAGGTAAGTTTTGTAACTTTGCTCACTCTATTACATCGATATCTTCACGTACAATCAACTCACTGAGGGTTTCATACAAACTTTGGGGATTTTATTCGAAATTTTGACTTTTCACAAAGTGATGTCAATTTTTCGAGTTATAAACAAAAGTTAGTTTTTTAAAATTAATTTTCAATTTTTATTTATCGAGATTTTTATCGTCGTGTGGGATGGTAGTTCTTAGTTTTTACCCGTGTTTTGTTCCTGTACTCGAGGCCACCGAGTTCAGGTCACGGTCCAGGTGAAGATGGCCGATTTTTTTTTCTTTTACCCATAATTCATTTTTCATTTGATTTCTATATAAGATCGATAAAGGGGAGGGAGTGGGGCGTGAGGAGGGGTTCCGGTCTAAGTTTCACTGATGCCTGGAGGGGTTCTCTTTCTTAGACTCCCCTCCGAGGTCGACGGGGGTCTCGAGGAGAAATGCGGAAGTGACAACAACAACAACAGAAGGGGTAGTACGCACGACAATCTTCAACCCTTTTTTTTCTATACGACTTGCCCTCCCATCGTTTTAAAGTTCTTAGTATTTTTTTTATTGACGATTGTGTGAAACTTTGAGTGATTTAAGACTCGAGTTTACTTTTAAAGATTAACAAAGATTTAGGCCTGAAGTTCATCGGTTTCAGTCCAAAAAGTGGCATGTATACTGTAGACTAGACGAATGACAGAAAATCATGGGAGGATTCTTTCCTACAATGTTTTTCTTTCAGTTTTTAGAAACTAGCTGTTGATGCAATAAAAATTCACGGGTCTGGAAGAACCAATTTTCAGCATAAACTTGTTTCTTCTTAGGCAAAATAGAAATTTTATTGCATAATCATGATAAATTAGCCTAAACCCAGTGTTGGCACTCGCTATTTTTCCCCACTAATTTTATAAGAACAGAAAAGTAGTGAAAAATAGCAAAAAAGTGGTGAAAATAGTAAAATAGTGGCTAAAAATTAGGTAAATAGTACCTAAATAGTCTGTAATCAGTGTGTAGAAAATGTCAGAAAAGCAGCGTGGGCCAAAAATGCCTAAACCTAATTTTGATCAAAGTGACTTGCTCTTTAGTAGACATCACATTTCAATCCTTTCATCCTTTAAAAATTAACTCAAAACAAATTTTGATCAAAGTGACTTGCTCTTTAGTAGACATCACATTTCAATCCTTTCATCCTTTAAAAATTAACACAACAAATGTTTTTTTAATAATAACAAATACAATCCTATTTCTGGAGAATCTGATTCAACATAAAACGATAACGATTATCTTATCTATAAATAGAAGCTATACTTGTCTACTTTTTAACACTTTTTTTCCCCTCCCGTCTCGTTGTAATCACTAATGGCAATTCTTCTTTCATTTTCCGCTTCGTTCTTTGTCTGGAAAACTTGAAGGTTTAGGCCGCGCGGCAAGTAGGGCATCGAGTCCATTCGGTCAACGACCCTTTCCCGTAGCCTAAAGGCAAATCTAACGGGAAGTCTTGTCCTTGGGACCTTGGCAATGGGAAGTGGTTTTGCTTCCATCATCTCTATTCAGTAACCCATTGAAAAATTCATCAAAAATGCAAACGGGTGTAAAAATCAATTTGACTTTGAACGATGGAATAAAAAAAGGAAAACATTTATTCGCGTGCCCTTGGATTTGGCTGTCGCCCCCTTATATACAGTATATATATTTTTTATAATTCATTTATCGGTTCAAGTTCAGTGTCATCAGGTTAATAGAACGACAGATGGGCGACAAAGTTCTTTCGGGCGTCGTCCGATAAGTAAAGCCAAGGAACGATACGAGATCTTCGAAAACAATATTTGCGCATGTGCGTGAAATTTAGGGCACGAGGAACAAGTTCAGTAGAAATTTTTATTTATTTACTTATTTATTTATTGCTTATCCAAAATCGAAAAGGAAATTCTACACGAATCCTTTTTCGCCTTTTTTTTGTCCACTCCACTCCTTTTGCGTTTTTTTCCCCTATTTCCTGCTTTGCGCCTGACACCTCGATGTGCATTTACCTTTTCAAAGTCACGAGGCGAGCAGAAGACGTCGGACAAACAGGTAAATTGGAGGAAGGGGAAGGTGAAAAAGGGGAAGGGGGTCGTAAAAGGGATGTGGAGGGGTAAACAAACGATGACCATCAACACGGTCAGTGCACTTTCTCGCTTCTCAGACTTTCTCCCCGTGCGATAAGATATCACTTGGGTTTCTGTCCTTGAAATTGGCCGCTTTTACCCGTGATAAGCTCGTAATAATAACTCGAGCGTAAGCGTCTCCGAGTAACAGACGGAACGTTAGAGGTGTTAGACTATGGGTGTCCCCGATCGGAGATCATCACCTGCCCACGGTTTCATGATTTCGTCTGATAGTTTTCATCGTAAGTCCATGTGTTTTTTTATATTTTTAAAGTGTGTCTGGTGTTTTGTCTCTGTTTTTCATCTGGAAAGTGAAATTGATAAAGGTGAGGGAGGGAAAGAGAGGAAGATTGAATTGTGTTACCTTTTTGGTTGTGCAATTTTTCTGTTTGTTTTTCTTTAGATTACAGAGTATAGAGTCTGGAAATTTTATAGTAAATGATAGATTGTCTGTTTTTCTTTATGTCGATAGGAGGTGTTTGGGTTTTTTTTTTTGTAAGTTGATTGTAAGTGAATTGATTTTTTTTTTTTTTTGAAATTGCATGTTCAAAGTGTATTTTTGAGTTTATTTTCAGACGGTGTTAAATTGTAAGGTTGTAATTCTTTTGAAACTGATAAACCGCATTTAATCCTTTTGATTTACGGGGTTTTATGTATGACGTTAATTTTAATTCTAGAGTATTTTATTTTTAACTTTTCTTTTTAAATGCATTGATTGTAAAAAGTTACAAAATCGATATTTTTGAACTTTACAGTTTGTTTTTTGTTGATATTTAAAAAATCAAAAACATTATGATTTTTTCAATTCCCCATGTTTTTGAACTAGTTTTCTATGGTGAGATAAATGCGGTTTCACCGAAATTGCTAGAATATTCATTTACAAATGTATGGTACACGTGTTAAAAAGGGAGTGCTCGATGAGGGTCAATGCTTCTTTTTTGGCAGTTAGACCTAATTTTTTTCTTAAAAAAAATTAATTTCAATGCAAGTGCCATATTTTTCTCCACACTACACTTTTTATTCGAGGAAAGAGTTATACAAAAAAAAAAAAAAAAAAAACTATGGTCATGTATATGTATATACGAGGGCCCAAATGCAGTTCAATGGTTCCTAAAGCCCTACAGGCTAGGTCCAATTTATTTTTAAAAAAAAACATTTTTTGTTTTTATTAATTTAATTTTTAAATTTTAAATTTCAAAATTAAAAGTATATTCGTAAATGAAGTTTATCATAAACCAAATCTCTTATCAAGTCAATAAATAACCAACATTTATGAATTGAATCATTCAATCTTCATTGGTTTATAATTTTCTTTAAAGTCGTCTTCGGACGCTTCATATTACAAAATGCCTGAAACAAAACTAAATTATTTTTTATTTTATTTTCTCCCGTTTTTCCTACTCAGACCCCGCCCGCCTGGGCCGGAGAATGGATGATGGAGTGTGGGATTTGAATAGCATCACAGAGGAAGAATTCGATCGGCTGGCAGTGTATTTTGTTCCTGATCAATTTACTGATCAAACAAACACTCAGGTAGTGAACCGCGCAGAAGCATCTCTTCCCCGGAACTTGTACTTGAAGCCATCACAAACATTAAACGATGTAAAAAAAATTTCACACTTTTAAAACAAAACAAATTTAAATGATACTTAATATCGACATTTTATAATTTTTTTTATAGGTGTTGGGAGTATGGAGTTCAGATTACATCCCTCGTGGCACTCGCTTTGGTCCTCTGGTTGGGGAATTGTACAACAAGGATAATGTGCCAAAAATCGCCAACAGGAAATATTTCTGGAGGGTAAGAATGTGAATCTGTTTTCCCACGTTGGGCTTCACTGCTCGGAGCATCTGTGGTGTCGTGCAGTGAAAACTAGTCTTTGAGCCACAAGTAAACATGTTACATAATATGTTTTTCAGATATACACGGACGAAAAACTGTACTGTTACCTGGATGGATTTGATGTCAACAAGAGCAACTGGATGCGTTACGTGAACCCTGCCTATTCCGGTGTTTCGCAGA
>JAQFZO010000782.1:0-20561 GCA_034695885.1 Geophilus flavus | reverse complement strand
TGGGGTGGGGTAGGGATGTTCAAGGTTAAGTTTTGGTGTAATTACTCGCCAATCGACGCACCGAAAATTGCCACTTGTGTGATTTAAGGAGAAAAATTCCAGACGAGCTCATTTCGCTTATTTGTTGGTCGGGAGGGAAGGTGTGGCGTTTTAATCGCTCATTTCTCTTTTCTCCTGTCCATCATGTCAACCCGTTGGCCCCCACCTCGATGGATGTTCGTAAAATTTTATGGACGTAAACGTGGTCAATAAAAAGGCGCGAGTTGCTCGATGGACGCCACTTTAATTCGATCAAAATGCGCGATTAAGACGCACGTGTGCACGTGAACGCGTTCCGTGATTAGAAATTCGACAAATGTGTCCATCTAATGACCGTCGGGTGTCATCGAGCAGCTCCCATCGATGGTCGTTACATCAATTCCTTCTTTGAATTCGTATAAAGGAGGGAGGAAAACATTCTCACTTGTGGCGTCTCCTCCTTTTTTATCCCTCCCTTGCGGCCGGAAGTGTTTGTTTATTTGTTTTTTTTTTTTTTTCCTTTTTTTTTCCCCCTTTCTTCTTTATCAGCCCAAATACACCTCCGTACCAAACAAAAAAAAATAAAGAAAAAGAAAACCTTTCAGCAATTAATGAAGATAGGAGGAGCAATTAGAACGCATCAGCCAGTAAAACGCGTTTGTAATTAATTAGGAACGTTCCAATCAGTGTGGGCGTGGTCTTAATTAGCATCCGACTCGACGTTTTAATTATTTTTCCATCCTCGATTAATTTTTTTTTTGAATTTTAATTTAATCATTTATTTATGTTTTATTTTTTTTCTAGTGGTATTCGTGCGATCTTAATCAAGTCAGCACCGATCTCGCGTCCACGTTTATTCATCTATCACCCGACGACGAGACGGAAATGTTCCTAGAAAGATGTCGTGAGAAATCCGATTGGTTTTTCACCCAAATATTCCACACGTTACTCAAGAGTATTTTGGGTTGGTTTATGACGTCCACTACAATCAACAGGTTGGAATTTTTTTTTCTTGCCCTCGATGTAATCTCCCAACTTGTATATTTCAGCTCCTCTTGCTCCCTCTGTGGTTAAAAAAGTGAATTTTTTTTTTTTATCCACGAGAAAATTTTTTCCTCCACTTTTTTTTAGGGGGGTTGGCATTGAGCGTGTTTTGAGTGTGTGCTGCAATATGGATGAGGCCCTCGTTTGCTTCTGTGTGTTTTTATTCTTTTTGTGGTCTTAAACATTGGCGTTCGTCCCGAGTAGTGCGTAAGTGCATGGAAAGAGGCCTGCAAGCGATGCCACGCATCTCGACTCTTACCATCTATCTATCTGTGTATCTCAGTTTGTTTCTTTCCATCCATCCGTCAGTTTCGCTCCCGTCTTGGCTTCCACTGATGGCGGGAATCAATAATTCGTGAACCCGGATGGCGTGTGTCGGCCCCCTCCTCTCTCTTTCTCTCTCTCTCTTTCTCTCTTTTGCGTTTGCGAGCCGCCGGCGTCGGTTTTCATCTCAAAACGGATTTAAGAAAGTAAAATTAAGAAAAGAAAAAAAAAATTCACGGATGAAATGTGATGAGGTGAAACTAAAAACGTATTGTGCCCCCATTGTGTCCTGTTTCGATGCGACTCCTGGTAGCAAATTTATTTATTTTTCTTTTTTTAACTCTTTAATTTAAATTTAAAAAACCATTTAAATATTTTATTCCGAAAATTTAATTTGAAAGCGGGGGTTGTTTCTTTGCGAATTCGTGTCAGACGAAAGGTGGGTGTTGTTCTTGTGTCGGTTGAACAAGAGGCGCGCCCTCTTGAGGCAATTAGGCAGAAATGATGATGGCCGCTGCAATTACGAATCTTGGCGCCCGAATCGGGAATTTGGGGCATAATGAGCGTTGTTCGTTGTCAGCTCCACCGCCCTAGGGACGACCCAGTCTCCCTCGCTATAACGAATCGCCAAGCTTTTCCCCCGTTCGTTTCTTTAAGTCGCGGAATGAGGATCGATGCCGTGTGTACGTTTATGTGGCTTATCCCTTTCCCCTTCGACGTCCTCCGAATATTTATCATTTTTTTTCTTTTATTTGCGTTAAAAGAGGTGAATTCGCGAAGAAATAGTGGACGTCACGATGTTGGGTTTAATGCCGCGAGTGAGTTGGTTGGCCATAAATTCATTTTGTAATGACGACAATTATTTCCACGAAGACGAGGAGGATGAGATGGGGGAGCTGCAGTTTTAACACAAAAGAAAAAAATAAAAGAGAGAAAAAAAAAACTTGTGTGGTTGGCTGACGAGTTTTTTCGCGTGCGTGGGTGGAGGTCTTTCAATTAGCTCGCGGCGATGCAACCTTTGTCTAGGTGTCTTTTTTTTTCCTTCTCTCTTCTTATTACCTATTTAATATTTTTTTAATTTTTTTAATTTTTTTTTTTAGAATTTTTAATTTTTTTTTTATGGCCGAGTCGTTCATTCCAGTATAGTCGAAGGGGGAAGAGACGTAAATATTCTTGGACTCGTTAATCCCACATTCCTGACCATTGGTCGAATCGAGTGGAACTATTGTGTGCAGATTTTGCGGGTGCCTTCAAGGTTATTCCTGACCATCCCGTCGAGTGACTTTTTTTTTATCGTCGATGACCTCATAGACATTTATTTATTTATTTTAATTATGTATTTATTTATGTGTTATTTAATCTGGATTTTGAATTTTGCCATTTTGCACCGAGTCGACTGTAGTGATTGGGGTCGGGAATGGGGAGGTCGAGGTGATTCGTCATGTAGGCGGGTTGCGCGCGCACATCCCTCGTGAGGATTAGGTCTGAGCCTTTGATTGGGACAAACGCTCCCGTGATGGTTGCAGCTGCGTCCGCCCCCACAATCGCCCCCACGAGACCCGACCGTCGCTGTCCACATTGAACCGCATCACACGCGTTTAACTCGGTGCGAGGGATAAGAAAAGGGACACCGCCCTGCCCTGCCCATCGCCTCGGAGAAGCGTCTAATGAATATTTTGATTTATTCCTTGCAGCTATAAATTGGGATCTCTTAGAATTCAAATAGCGCCTGTAACAGCTTGAAAGGCGCTTTGCATTATTGATGACGCTATAGAGAAAAGAAGGAACGAAAGGTAGAACGATGACATAAAAAAAGTACGCCCATCCACCCACGCAGCCGTCGGCGAGGGCGGAGGGTAAGGGAATGATTTTGGGTTGGGAGTTAGGCTGTCCCGCCACCATGATGGGCTGCTTGAGGAGGAGAAGTGTTCGATTGCCACACTCGACAATCTTTCTTTTCGGCCTTTTTTCTTCCTTACTATTTCAAGATCAAGTGTCGACCGATCGATATTTTTAATTATTCAGAAGCTGTTCAATTCGGAGTCGACCTCAAACCCTCTTCTTTTCCGGACGCGCGCGTTCTACTCTTCTTCTTTTTTTTTCTTTATTTTTTTCCCTCTTTCCCCTTCGCGGTTCGTCTTCCTTCTTCACCTGCATCGATCGATGGCGAAGGACGAATTTTGCATGTTGCACGGTACTCGTGCCGACATCTAACGGCGAAATGGGGAAACTGAGGTTTCCTTGGGAACGGTGTCAGATGGTGCGAGATGCGCGTTCGTTTTTATTGACGGGTGTCGGGTGAACGGTGAGTTTTTCTGGTGTAAATCCGCTTGGAAATAGTCGGTCGGTGCAAATGAGCGCTCGTTTTCCATATTGGATGAAACGCTGTCGTTATGGTGCTGGTCTGATGCATTCAAATGAGACGCGTTCTCTTTTGCCAACTCGTAATAACCACTTTTTAATGTAGGCATTCATGGGGAACACGTGTTATCCTCGTGTGCACGGGACGCCGGCTCAATTAAATGCAAGGCGCATGCTTACTGTGGATGGTACGAATGGGGAGGGGAGGGAAGGGTGAGCGAGGGGGCGCATCCGAGTCCAAATGTGTTATTTCCATTTGGTAGCAAAGTGACATCTCGGCATCAGGTTGGGCTGGGGCAGGTGTGGCGGTGGTCCTTGGCTAAATGAATGGTCGTTGAGTCGAAACGGCGTCATTGGGGACGCGACGCACTGCTTTAATTGCCATGGGCGACACCTTGCTGCTATGGTAACCTATGAAAAATCATGCGAGATCGATCGGGGAAATAAATGATACCGTAAGGCAATTAAAACTGACCGCCCTTCAATTTAAGGGTTAAATTTGGGTTTCTCCTTTGAATTGGAAATTTGCAAATTAAAAAGTGAAATATTAAAAAAAAAATCTCATCTACTTTTAATTTGTTTTGATAAATGAAATTCTTGACGTGAATTTTTTTCTCTCCTTCTCTTCATTTTTATTTAGTGAATCATATTGTGAAGTGTTTTTCATTAAATTGAGGAATCGAATTAACACGATTCAAATTTCCTTAACTTTTTTTTCTCACACTCACTCTCTCTTTTCTCTTTAAGTTTTAATTTTATGAATCTCGTGATGAAAAGTTGAGGGGCAAAACGCGACCTCGGAAATTGGTTACGTCATTCAGGTGTTGATTCAGTAATTAAAGCGTGCATGACGCGGCCCTGAGTGAGCTTCTCTGCACATCAGATCGATTCCATCCCCCTTTTTCCTCCTCATCATCTTCTGGCGGTCATCGCACTTTTTTTTTCTAATATTCCTTTTTTTTAAGCCTCAGTTTGAATTTTAATGAAAAGTGCTAGCGGCCAGTTTGCTTAATTAATGCCGCTCGGAGTCGACCAGCAGGCAGCTGACTCATGGGTCCTTATTGCGTGGCTTTTTTTCTCTCTCTCTCTCTTTTTTTCACCCCTCCCTATTTTCTTAATTTGTTTTCTTTTTTTTCTTTTTGGGCGAGGTCTTGGCGTCGTCGTATCCGTTTTCCTCGTGGGTGGTTGACGTGTTAATTAGCACGTGTGGCGGCGCGCGAACGTCTTTAATTAATTAATGGCATTGGTAATTTGTTAATGAAATGCGGTGCGCCGGTCGAGCTTGTTAACGCACAATGGAGGATTAATCTTCATCGCGGCCCCAGACAAATGTCTGTGATTGATGCGATTTTAATTACACTAATTGCACAGGCAAAAGAGAAAGAAGAGGTGAAATAAAAAAAAAATAAAAAAGAAAATAAAAATAGAGCGCCACATGGCAACTCCATTTTGCTGCGTCTTGTGTTGATAATAATTTCATTGAGGGGTACGGGTGGGAGTGAAAGGAGGAATAAGCTGTGGACTCGTCTGATGGATGCCCCGTGGCGCCCCCGTCATGTGCCTCCAGCTCATTTTATTCGCTCTAATTACATCCCGTGATAATTAACGCATTTATCGACCTCTAGTGACGTCACCTTTGATTTCTACCCCTCCGTTTTTGTTTATTGTCGTTTGCAATCATAAATATTTATTGTTTATTTCTTTTTTTTTCTCTTTCATTTTTAGTTGGTTGCAGAGAGGGTCCATGTTTGTTTTCTCAAAAAGACAATTTTTACATCTTCTGGGAGCGAGGTCCCAGTGGCGAGGAGCGAGTTTGTTGGACATAGGAGCGGGCGACGGAAATATAACGAATGTGATGGCGCCGTTCTTCGATCGAGTTTACGTCACGGAGGCGTCGGCAGGCATGAGGAGTCTCCTACAGACGAAGGGATTCACGTTAGTTTCATTTGTTGTCCACTTCTCATCTTACTTGTTTAATCCGCTTTCCCCCGGAACCGGAAGTTCGCGTTTGTAGGGGAGAGCGCCAACTGTTGAGCGCAGCCTGAAGCGTGATATGATTAGTATAGAGCGGATCAAGCGACGCCATTAATTACGATTAAAATTAAGCACGGCCATTCATTGGTGGTGGTGGTCACTAGAGCGCGTGCTGGGTAACGCTCGCGGAAGAGGAACCGTAAATCTCTCGTCAGTCCGAAACTGCAATTAAAGCCGCTAGGCTAATACCCATCTCGGCTGCTAATCCTCGTCAGTGGCGCCATTAGGGACGACCCCCTTCCTTCCCTTTTCTCTCTCTCTTCTCACACACACACACATACACCTCACTTCCCCCTTTCTCCTCTTCCCTACGTTGCAATTCAATTAGACATTGGTGGGCACAGGTGTGTCATTTGCTCGGTTGCTGCTCATTTCTTTGCGATTCTACTCGTTTAATAACTTAAATTTATTCGACTTTACTGCGTCCATCAGATTTCCGTCATGGTTTTTTTTATTTTATTTTTTTATATTTTTTTGTGAGTACGCAGTTAGAGGATTTGGTTGAATTCCATTGAGGAAGAGAAAAACAAATCGAAAGTGTTTTCATTGGACTAATTGGAAACAATCACCTGATGAAATTAAAAGACGAATGATGATTGCTCGACGTCGTCTCTTTTCTTTGAGCGCGTGTGCCTGCACTGCTCTTTCGTAATTACATTGATGAAATTGGACACTGCCGAATCGTCGTCGACATAAATCGCGGTGGGTTTGCAAACAAGTGAATAATTCTTGTTTGTTTTTCGACTCGAATGATAGAGTCAAAAAAGCAAAGGACGCTGAGTTTGCGAGTGCGAACCGAGGCGCCGACAACACAGTCCATTAGTGGTAGTGTGTGTAGATGCGAGTGTGCAGAGAAGCTCCAACAAATCAAGAGGGCGAGGGGGTCGGCCATTACTGCGGAACGCGCCCCCACATCGGCCCCTGGAGGAACGGCAAGGTGTCGTGCGTCATTTTGATTGCGGGGGAAGGAAGAGGTGTGTGTTCTTTTAAAGTGCACTCATACCAACTCCCTCTATCCTCTCCCTCCCACCACCACCACCTCTTCCTCCTCCTCTCTTTTCTACGCACCAATCTAATTTGGATCCCACGCCACCTGTCTTCTTTTTCTTTCCCTTTATCTCGAGGGTGGGGGTCGGGGGAGTAGGGGGAGGTTATGTTAAGACCGGGAGTGGGAATGGGACGAATAGAAGTCACCGCATTTCCCTTCAATTACATCCGAGATGTCGAGTAAACTGGTGGGGACTCGTTGTTTTACTTTTTGATAGTCCCACGTGTCTACTCCGAAATTAAAGCTTCCATTAAGGGTTGCGTTGGGGCAAATAAAAGTGATTGCGTTTAAATATGCATAGATGCAAATTTTGGCTAAGCTGCATATTAATTGCCGCTTCTTTGCCGAGTTTTAGTCGGTCGCTAGTTTGAGATTTGATTTGCGTCCCATTCGCTGATTGGACTCGACGTACGACAAACAAGAAAGAAGTCAAATTAGAAGAATCTGCGGGCGTGTGCCAAAGTCTCGAGGTCAACCGACACCCCCCGAGCGTGTCTGTTCCCTCTCGCTCCGACGGATAATCCGTTTAGGATAATGGCAACTGGCCTCGAAAAGGTGCTACATGTGTCAGCACTCGTGCTTGTTCTCGCACTAGCGAACCGTGTGTTTGTTTTTATGACCCGTATAGTAGTCAGGTGTGTTTCGCTTTTTCGTACTCACCTGCGTCTTTGATTAATATTTATCAAGTAGTTTGATTCTGTCATTGCCACGACAGCGATTCCGAGTGAAGAGCCTTGTAGTAGTGACACGGAAAAAGGCTCGGATTTTCCGCCTTGTTGTAAATGGGCACCATTTGCCTTGGAAATTTGAAAGGATTTTTCTAGTCGACCGAATTGATTTCTTGTTTATGTTAATTTTTTTTGCGCTGCTTTTTTCCCTTGGGCTCGACGACAAACTTTATTTTAATTTAAGGGTTGGTTGATTAGTATAAGAGATAAAGTGAAGTTTATGTAATTTTCCTATTTTATCAATTTTCATTTTTAATTTGAATCCGAGTTAGATCGAAGATATGCAGGGAAGTCAAACTCGGGCGGTGTTTTTGGTATCTTCTTTATTGACCCACTTTTTTTTTTTAAACTTTATTTTTAAAAGTTAAATTTTTGAGATTAAAAAAATGACAACAAATTAATATCTCATATAAGTTTTTGGAAAGGGGTCGGGTGGAAAATTCATAAAAAAGTTAAAGAAAGCTACGAAGGGGAGGTGGATGTAGAGAAGAAGTGAGAACGCGGTGTGTGTGTGGGCGTCCCCAGTGAACGGCGTTGCTAACTCATCGGCTCTTTTAATGAAGTGAGGTAAAAGATGTGGAGGGGGAGCAACAAAACAGTGGCGCATGGCATCGTTTATTGGTTGAGCTCATGGCGCGTGCCAACAGGAATAAAGAGTGGGCGAGAAAGAGAAGGAAAAAAAAACACCTTTCTCTCGCTTCCATGGAGATGAGGAAGGCGAGCGCCTTAATTGCTGGCCGCCGACGCTGCCACCGCCGATGCCGCCGACGTCGCAGAGCGCGCGCCGATTATACGAAGACCCTTGCCGGTCTTAATGAAGCGCGCGCGCTCGCGCCACGGCTTTTTACGGTGTTCGCGTTGGGCAAATAATTGCCTTTACTCGTTGATGACGCACACCTCACGGCAGGTGAGAGTGGCCGCAGATGGCTTGCACCATTTATTATCTCGTTCTCAGCTTAATTATGCGTTGCTGCCTCTAATCAGCAGCGCTATGGCGCTCAAAATACATTAATTGATCCAGGTACAATCACCGTAACTTTGCCAGAAAACTTTCTATTCTCCCTTCGCCCGAGTTAATCTTGCCGTTGTATATTCCTCCCATCACACCTCGGAGAGTCGCAAATATATTTTTCTTCTCTTTTCTTTTTCGAGTCAAAATAGTTTTCTAGGAATTTGCCCACTTTCCCTTAAAACTCGTTGTTCAATAAGAACGACACTGCCTCCTCGTATTCGGTGACTGCAACTTTAAAACGTATTTTATGCGTCGGTTCCTCGAAACAGCCACGAAGGAAAAGGGGTCAGAGAAATTTTTAAAGAAATGAAAGGGACGTGAGTAATGAGATGGCAAAGAAGTAGGAGACGCAAGACGATGGACATTAGCAGGTTGGCGCCTTAATGAGAAGAGGCGCAAGCGGATACATTAAGGTGCATGGCTCATTATGCACGACGGGCGCAGGCGTACGCCCAGCCCCGCAGGATGCGCTTCGAAATGAGAGAGAGCGTCGCCTTCTAATCATCTGATATGAGCTTTTAAGCAACATGTGCTTGGCTCACTACATTAAAAATAATGGCAACTCTTGATGGAGTCAACGTACAACACCTGATACAAAACACCCTGAATCTCTAACAATTCAAACAGATGGATCACGGCGCTATTTGTTGTTGTGGAATGTGGCTCAGACACATACAAACACACACACTCACACACTCACCCCCATCCACACCCCACACGTACAAACACAGTAGCTGCTTTTAATTGAATGTCGCACACATGCCTCGGGATTTGTGTCGACATAGCGAGAAAAGGCGGCAGAGCTCAAAGGGTTGATGCTCGAGAGGAATCCGTCCTCGTTACTCGGGATGAAGACGCATCGTCATCTTTTGCCGTCGACTTGACAAATGGTTGATGTCGTTGGCACGCGCGTTTATGACGTCACTTTGAAGTGAAGCAAGCGTCAAAAATTATCAAAAGAAAAAACTTTTTAGTTTTAATGAGAAAAGATGAAGCAAAACTTTTTAGTGATGTAAATGTTTACAGTTTTTCATCTTGACATTTATTTTTTTTTCCTTTAATTTTTTTTTCTTTTCTTTTAGGGTTTTGGATGTCGAGTCCTGGGCTGATATGGAAAATGGATATGACGTCATTGCCATTCTTAATGTTTTAGACAGATGCGATCAACCTTTGACCATGCTTAAACAGGCTGTACGACGGCTTAAGCCTCACTCAGGTCGATTATTAGTGGCTTTAGCTCTTCCATTTTCATCATACGTAGAGAGCGGTACGTAATTAAAAATTCGAGAGGGGGAGATTAAAAATTCATTTTTTATTCATTTATTTTGGAATTAGTTTTTACGTGTTATTTTGTTTTTAATGTTTAATTAAATTTAAAACATTCTAAAAATATTTTTAAAAAAATAATAAAAAAATTTTTTAACTTTTTTTATCACAGGTAAGACCGACCATAAGCCGTCAGAAGAGCTTCCAATTGAAGGCTCGACTTTCGAGCACCAGGTGAACAGTGTTGTCAACAACGTGTTCACAACATGTGGTTTGCAAGTGGAAAGTTGGGCACGAGTTCCATATCTGTGTGAAGGAGATCTTCATCAGTCGTTTTATTGGCTTTTTGATGCAATTTTTGTATTAAAGATGGCACAACCGTCTTGACCTTTCAAGAACTTTTTGAGATGAAGACAATCATTTCATTTACTAGTTTCTGATGAATCTTTTTCTGTATTTTTTAAGCTCTGGAAATGATATTTTTTCCCCACCGAAATGAAACTTAATATATATATATATATAAAAAGAAAAAAAAAATCGAGACAAAAAAAAATGTCGCTTTCAAGACTTGGCGCGTGTACTTTTTATTTATTTGTGTGCCGAGTTTCATTTTTAAACGCTTTTCATTTCTTAGATTTTCCCAAACAAATATAAACAGTTTTCATTTCATTTCGCCACGCACCAACAACAGCCATTAGGCAAAGTTTGCGCGGGAAAAACTCGCCCATTAAGCAGTAATAAAACAATGCATCCATTCTCGGTGCTTCTTAGCCAATTTCCACTCGGATTAGCATAAATAGCAGCCACACGCTTTGCGTTCTTTTTCTCTCTTTCTCTTTCTCTCTCTCTTTTTCTCTTTTTTTTTTTCTTTCTATAATTTTTTTTTTAAGTTTCCTTTTCCAAAAGGAATTATTGGGATTTGTTTATGGGGTTTGCTAACGCCGGCTTAACAAACTCGTAATGAGATCCAGCGTCCACACGGGGCGTGTGGCGAGGGCGAGAATTTTCAATTAGTTGTAGCTTCTTGCAGCTGGAATTTGTTGCTCGTGCGTCTTTTAATTCTGCCCGTGGCGGTGCAGTTTCTTTTATTGGTGCCTTGAAGAATTCGAGAACAAAATGAAAGCTGCCAGCAGAGTGAAAGACGCGTCTGCTTAATGAGGCGCCTTGCATGATGGACAGCTCAGCTGGACCTAAGATGGCGCTCGCAGCTGCTCCTTCGACACCACCTTCCCCACTCTTCGCCAAGCATCTCCGCCTCTGGTAGCCATGGCGACGACGCAGCTCGTGTCACGCGCATTGCTGGCGCTCGCCATTAGGCATTAATTTCAATCTTTTCCATTTCAATATTCATAATCCTTTGATGGCAGGCGTGATGAGAGAGGAGTCGGCGTCTCGACGAGAGCGGCGGGTGGCGATTAATGCAGATTTACTGCAGTGTCACGCACTTCACATTAGGCCTAATACGCCACCAACACAATCATCTCATATCAATAAACCACTCTGTCACTAGAAACGACCAGATTTAGCGAATCAAAAGAATAACGCTTTATCAGCAAACACAAAAGAAAGAAATAAATAAAGAAAGAAAAAAACAAACAAACCCCAAGTTCAATTACTGCAACTTAGAAGATGTGTCATTATGCAAGGGTCAACGAGTATCGTCGGCTTTGCTTCGCCTCGGCTTCGTCCACTTGACCGGCGACCATCGACCGAGACGCTGGGTGGGGGTTGCAAGACTTTTATCCGAGTCGTTATTCGACTTCTATTTACTATTGTTGATGTGTGCAAAAGGAAAAAGTGAACGGGATTTAAATATGTCATCTTTATAGCGCCGATTATTTAGCATGAGCGAGAGGAGTAAATCATAACTAGGCCATATTTGCTAATCCCGCCATCATTCATGGCACGGCGACGCTGCTGCTGCTGCTGCTGTTTTCGCCCCGACACTTTTCCTAAATCCTTCCCTTCGCTCGCTTGCCTCTTTATTTTATATTTTATTTTTGTAATCCACCAAAAACGCTTTCTTGGGGCAGTCAGATCTGCTAATAAATTTATGAATGCTTTTAGCGCTCAAACAGCTTTACAAGAATGACAATTTCTTTTGCCTTCCCTCTCCCTTTCGACTACGACTCGCAGAAACGACTCGTCGTCTCAACAACGCCACAAACGCGTTAATCAACCGTCTGTGAAGTAAGTAGAGCCCTTTCTTTCCTTAGTCACTAGCAAAGGGCTCTGTTTTATTTCTCTACGAAATGTAAAGAACAGATGGAGCAACTTACATGTGCGCTATATATATGCTATGCGACTCGAGAATGAGGGCTGTTTGCCGTTGGTAGCCAACGACATTTCGTGTGACATGAGTGAATCACTTTGATACGCTTGAGTGAAAGCAAAGTACAATGAATTCGTCTGTTCTTGTAATAAAACACGAACGTGTCTATGAATAACTGAATGTGAGTAATTGTTTTTTACCGCTATTTTCGCTCCTAAACAACCTTCTGCCATTTCATACCGTATGATTGCAACATTTTATTGTTTTTCCACTTCACTTTGCCATCTCCAACTTTAATCTCATTATAAACTTTTTCCTTCGAAAACACTTTCTCCAAATCATTAGGACATTAATTTCATTTTTCAAATTTGTAATTTATTTATCAGTATTTGCTTGAAAGTTATTGCGATGATGCTGCCTCTAAAGGCATGCTTTTTGACACACTCGATGAGGACAGTGATTTACTACTACACGATTAGGTCTCGATCGATTCCAACGTCAGGCGATTCCACTGAATATTCGTCTACCGAGTCATCACTATAATATTTATTTCCTCCTGATATATAAATATACCAGTAAATTACTTCATTTTATTCTTTATGATAAATTCTGCTGTTGCAAGACCGACAAATCTTATTTATAAATATTCTTGTTTCATCTGTGGATTGTTATTTCCATTTTACAATCAGGTTTGTATAATTTTATCCTTTTATTGTAAAAATGTTAAGGCTTGGGAGCACGACCGTTGGCATAACTTTTGTGTCACTCTGAACCATTCCATCGAATCGAATCGAAGTAATAGTGAGTTCTTATTGTAGATCATTTCTTTACTTTTGAATCGCTTCGACTTCACTTTGTACTCATTTCAGTTATTTTTACCGTTCCAATTAATTGATAACAAGTTTCTTTTAGGCGCCATGCACAAACTTCTGTTGCTAAGCAACTGCTTTTGATGACATCAAGCCATCGATCGGCGTCCCCTGGATAGAGAGAGGGCGGCTCCGGTGCAGTGCATGGTTAGTTCATCCGACATGATTAAATGATCGTTACAATATGGATGCTGTGGCTTTTTGAACGCGAAAAGACGCAAGTATTACAAATGTTCGAACGCTTAGTTGTCAGTGCTGTTCTTTTAGTGAAATTGGTTCCGTTGGGTCGTAGCAATATTTTATAGAAGTTAAGGAGGTATTCTAAGAAAAATACTTTTAGAAAATGCCAAACTGAGTTGTTGGTTAAAAAAAAAGCTTTAACCAATCATTCATCTCTCTTTATTTTTGTAACAATTCCAAGAACTGTCATTCAGAAACCATTACATTGTGAAATCAGATGATTATTTTAATTATTTCCCCGTTGTCAGACTTTATCACTCAACAATCAAATTTTCTTCCTTATGTGATGGATTTTAAACCGTTTTTAATTTAATTTTTCATTTTTTTTTAAAACAGAAAATAGTTTTCTTGACACCTTTTTTTCCTCCTTTAAAATTAGATTTAAAATTAGATTTTAATTTTATTGATTTTTACACATCAATAAAACAGAATTATTGACTCAGAATCTATATTTATTTTCTTTTATTAATTTTTTTATTTAAAAGGTAAATGCACTTCAAACTAAATTAAAAATGCCGTCAAACGAATGTTCACTTAACCATGCCTGGGAATTAAATCCACAATGGAGCCGCCCTGGTTTCAGACGGTTTTCGATTTACACTACAAGGCTTCAAAATGGCGGTTTTTGGTTACTACGAAAAATATTACAGGAAAAATAGCTGTAGTAATGAGTAAATATCACGTAAAACCATTTTTGAATGCCTACGAAAATTGTAAGAACCAAGGTGAGTAGACGGAACGGATAAATGAATCACATTTGTTATCATTTTTATGAAAAGAGCAGCAAAGTTGTGTGGTCATTCTCACACTGCAGTAACACTACATTTTTCACTGTCTCACATTTTACCCACCTCACAGTCTTTTATTTTAACCGAATACTGCACAAATGAGAGCACACTAAAGTCAGGCTGCTCTGCAAATCACTTTAAGCTTTGGGGAAAGCCCACCATCACTTTAAAAGTGATAAGCAAACCTGCATTCTAAAGTTGATACTAGATAATAAAATAAAAATTAAAATAAAAAAAATTCAAATATATTTCAGATTACGGTTCTGATTCTACTGTCATTGATACAGTGGCGTGGACCATCAAATTCCCACCTAAACTGCCCTAGGGATAAATCAAACTGTGTTCGCAGAGTTGTACAAAAGGTCGGTATTAACACGATTTTAATTGAAAGCAATTGATAAATATTTTTTTAATTTTCAGAAATTTTTGCCTGTATTAGAAAGATACCGTGCAAATTTACCTGAAACATGTCCTCTAGCGCCACAGAGAGATGTTTACGGCATACAAGAAAGCCAAAAGTTGGAAGAAGGACCCGCCAATTGGCGGTGTGGTTTATGCGGAAAATCTTTTTATTCAGAAGCATATCTTGATAGACATTTTGATTCGAGACATTTTAACGTTTTAAACATGGTAAACTTTTGTGAAATTAATTCATTTGTCTGGTTATTACTCCAATTAAAATATAACTGTTCGGTAGAGAAGCGATGCGGTGTGTTTGGCGAGGTACTGCGACATTATGCGATGCGAAGTTCTCATTACCAAACAAGGCATTGCCATGTCGGTGGCAGTCAAATCGTCGGAAACTCTAAACGCTGTAGCACAGCTCCCCATTTCGCCAAACGTGAAGGCGAATTTAAAACAGTCGGGATGGACTGAAAGATGTCAAGAGAAAAAACTCAGAGAACTTAGGATTAAATGCCAGGTAAAATAATAACGAATTTACCCACGTTAAATGTTGATGTTTAATTTTTAATTTATTGTTAGGTCGTAATTCGAGATTGCATTAGTGGACTTTTGCTCAATTTGTCACTCAAGGATTTTAAAGAAATCGAAGAGGATTTGAACAAAGCTGTGTGCTCATATCTGACCTGCGAAAAATATTGGGAAAATCCTCTCACGGAAGTACGTCGAATACCAGAAAACGATGTTTTCTTGTATGCCTGGATTTAATAGAGTTTACATTTTAGATTCGCCAGTTTCCAGTTGCATTAGCTGTGTTGTTTCTCTGCCTTCTTGTAGCTGGCATGTGTTTTTGCTACTATGTCGTATGGGTAATGTTTGAGTGAGTAATAGGAAATTATCTGCTCATTATATTATTTTTTTTCTCTTCTTTTTTTGTTTTTTTTATTTTAAATTTAATTTTTATTTAATTTATAGTTCGAGTGATTATTATGGCAAGGAAGACTATGGTGATGCCGTTTTGCCTAATCACGTGTACACGGAGCATCTAGTGTGTGTTCAGTATAACCACAAGTGCGAACTTCGTCGTCGGATGGTGGAGCGGTGAAAAGAAAAAAAAATCCCCTTTGTTCGAATTAAATTGAACTATCGCCTCATATCGAACCCAGCAACGGGTGCGATTAGATGCCGAATACACGATTCGGCGTCGCTTTCCTAACTCTTGAGCAGACAATCTTTTTTACCCGTCCGTCGTCTTTAGCCATTGCATTTGTTTTTCATCATCTTATTTACTCTTCTTGTTGCCTTGTTAAGTACAGTACGTCAAACTGATTGATATTTTACTCTTTTATATTAGCTTACACATTTTCACTTGCCCTTAATATTTGTAGATATTTTTTTTTCGTAAACACATTTTGAACGTGTGTGGGGTTTGCCTCGTCATCTGAGATTTTTTACCTTTATTTTCTCTTTTTCTCTTACTGCTTTTTTTCTCTTAGAGAACCAGACGTAGGATTATTCAACAGTTTAGACGAGAATAAGGTTTTTTTGTACATTTGTAAAGCCTTGTCAAATAAAGTTGAACAAAAAACAACCAACTAACATGCCATCTTTATAAATATTCTAATGAAACTTTTTTGTTATGGTAACAATAAACTTTACCCGACATTCAATTGTTTGATTTACTGTGAAAAAGAACATTTATTTAACCTAATCCTTCGGCAATGATTTGATAAAAATTGTAGTCTAAACTCTAAAATGGCAGATTCTGGAACTAGAATTTTTAAGGTAAGTGTTATTAGTTTGAAATGATTTAACTGTACGAAATAGATAGATTCATAATTTCGGTTTTTTTATAGTTGAATCCGTCGCAGTATTCACGACTATGTCAATTAAAGATGAGTCCCGAAGAAATTACTCGCTGTCTCAGAGTGTTATGGTCAAACCTCAAATCAGACAAAGAATGCGATAGTGTCGAACCTTATGTTTACTTGGTAAAATAATTATAAAAAAAATCGGAACATATTTACATTTATTAATATCATTTTTTAAAATTATTTTCTAGCCAAATCTACAAAAAAATGTACAATGGCAATTTCCATTTGTGCCATCACCACCTGTTATAGTGATGAGAGCTCGAGAACTGAATGCCATCGAATTTCGACCTTTATCTTTTCGAAATGATGACCTAGTATTGAGATATTCACCATCTACAGTCGATTAATTTAATAAACATCTTTGTTTTCAGGTACCCGTCAGTATCACACTCACAACTTCAGAAAACCCACGTTTTAAAATAATTTCCCCGCTCAATTACCGCCAGAAAGTAGCCCCTGGAATGAGTTTGATTTACCAACTTCGTTTTGAAGTTCTCTCTTGTGACGTGCGTTTCTTTATTTTACAAGAACTTTTATCAAAACTTTTTTTTTTATTCTTTAAGGATTATTACACAGAGATTATTTGCATTGCAAATGGGAAAAAAATGATTATTCCCGTATTTGGAATCGGTCCTCGATCTTATATCGATTTGCCTGATTCTGTAACTTTTCCAACATGCCCTGTAAAGTATTCCATAAATAAAACACTTATAGTGCGCAATATAGGAGAAAGAGTCAGTCGATTCACGCTATCGACTGTAAACAAAAAGTAAGATTTAGAGTTTATATATTTGAAAAACCTTATTTATTTATTTATAACTTCGAGTCAAAAAATTTCTATTTAGATCATTTTTTGTAAAGCCCGAGCAATGTAATTTGCCTATCAACGATACCTTACAAATTGAAATTGAATTCTCTCCTCAAAACCAAGCAGAATTCAATGACGAACTGATTGTCCATTACGAAACAGGTAAAAAAAATCATTATTAATTGATATATTTTTTAAATTATTGTATGATTATAGGTGAAAGAGTATACGTAAATCTATACGCCGTGAGTGAAAACATTAGCATACGGTTGGAAAAAAACACGCTTCCACTGCAAAGCACCTACATAGGCCTGAAATCGGTGCGACAAATTACACTTATAAATAACAGCGAAATTTCATGTCGTTTTAGATGGTCTCACTTTTCCACACAGGAGGAGGAGGAGTATGTGCAAATCATTTTGAATAAGATTTTTTTTACTAATAATTTTCTTTTATTCTGCAGCCAACACAGTACAAGCACAGTAACTGACGTAAGTTTATGAGTTCATGTCACTAACAGGAGAAGTGTGAATCAAAATATTATTTTCAGGCATCAAATAATTCAAATAATCACCCGAATAGTATAATTCAGATCGACCCTATATCTGGAGAGGTGTGGCAGAAAACGAACCAGATTCTCAACGTGGTATTTGCCCCAGAAGATGACATTCATTACGAAAAGATTATGTATTGTGACGTGACAGGCAGAGAAATGCGGCTTCCCCTTAAAATACTTGGGGATGGTAAAGGACCTTTAATCGGTTTTGTTACTAGCAGGTTGGATGTAGGCAAAATTTTAGTTGGAATACAGAAAAATTATGAGGTAAGATTGCAAAAATTGAATTCGAAGCGTTTTATACGAATGATTTTATTTTTAGGTCGTGCTTAAAAATAACGGTTTAATTCCTGCACAATTTCACTTACGTACAGCCAAGTCGTTGTTTGGTCGTTACTTCCATTTCATACCCGAAGCTGACATCGTTAAGCCGAATAAAACGCTAGTTATAAGTATTGCCGTTCAGTGTCCGATTTTGGGTGATTTCTATGAAGAGTTTCTATTTGACGTCGACAAAAGTCGAATCCCACTTAAATTAATTATTAAGTGAGTTAATGCAGATTTGAAGTGATTTTAATGTATAATTTAACTGTTATTTTTCTGCAGTGGAGCTTGCATAGGGCCGACACTCGTTTTTGAATCTCGCAAAATAAATTTAGGACACGTGGCTTTTGGTACGGTAGTTTATTTAATTTAATGTAAAATACTCAATGATGGGAATTAAAATGATAAATTTGCATTTACAGGTTATCCTAAGAAGAAACTGATTAAATTAGAAAATAAATCTTCGATCCCTGTCCGTTTTCACTTGAGAGTCATCGAAGACACCGCAGATGGGAGTCGCATAACCGAGGATGATTCGAGAAATTTTGAAACCGCATTTTTATTTAATACGATTTTGGGTAAATCACAGGAATTTAAAGTTAAACCGGACACGGCAAACATTGACCCCCAGAGTTCGATTGAAATTGAGATTATTTTAGTCGCTCAATTTGTTAAGCAGTACAGATATTTCATGATTGTCGATATTCAAGGAGTTGGAAAAGCCATTACATCAGTTTCCATTTCAGCTAAGTAAGTACCAAATTGGAGTTAATAATTTATTTAGAAACTAAATATAAAATCATTATAGGTCGGAACTGCCAAAACTGAGTGTCGTGGATAACGCTATCGTCTTTGATAGATGTTTTCTAGATTATCCATACGTACAAACCATTCGGTTGAAAAACGAATGCGAGGTGCCGGCTGTGTACCGAATCAAACCTCAAGCTACTTCCGTCGAGAGTCTGAGTACAATCAAATACGAAAGTTCTCAACCTGAAGTAAATTGAATATTAGTTGTTTACACAAATTTATTTATTTATTGATGTTTTAGGGTGTAATCGAACCAAAAACTGTTGCTTCCATTCCCATCACAATAATTCCAAAAACTATTGGAGTTTTGCATGAAGTTTTAACCATTTCTGTGACCGGCGGTACACACTTAGTACGTGAAGTTAACGGCTTATTAAATAATAAAATTGCTAAAGTTTTGTTAAATTACTCTAGGCTTTGCCTATTAAATGTACTGCTTGTGGCCCGGTGGTCGACGTGCAGCCTGAATTTATGGATTGGGGTCTAGTTCCCGTTTTGCAGCTGACGAGCAAAACTATTCAAATTATCAATTTATCTCCAATCCCGGCTCGTTTTCATGCCAGCATGGTATTTTCGAATGCATTTTGTTTATTTTTATCATGTTTACATGCTATTGCAGGTAAATTTAAACTCTGTTTGGAAATTGGACCCTACAAGTTGCAATGTGAAACCAAATTCAACTACTGAAATTACTATTTATGCTTATTTCCAGGACACACAGAAGTAATATGGGATGATTCAAAGGAGTTGATTCTCGCCAAATTTCAGTTTGTTATAACAAATCAATAGATTTGGATTTAAGCAAAATAATTCATTGAAGATGACCTTCAAAGTCAAATTTGATGTTGCTTCGGAAATATTTGGCGAGAATTGTTTTTCTGAATTAACCACATTTTAACAAATATTTAAGCATAGGTTTCAGAATAAGTTTTTGTGTTAGGTTCCAAGATAAAGTAATCATCAAAATACTGCATAGCGTCACCTACCAAATACCCGTCTGGGTGAAAACATTTGGAACTACAATCGGCATCGAACCACAAATCAGCAATCCTTTAATTCTGAGTCCTCATTTTAGGTACAGCTGTGGATCAAGCTAAGTTATACGATTAATAATTATTTTTTATCACAGTAATGTCTTATTGGAGAAAAAATTTACGGTTATTAACCATGGAAGAAAATCACAGCAATTATATTGGTCGTCAGAAACTCTTAAAAAAGATAAATCATGCGTGAGTTTATATGAAATCAGATCAATTGTCAATAGATGTTTGTCATTAATTTTGAAATTAGATGGATATAAATTGTCCCGGCCTTTTTCACTTAATTCCTAGTGTTATGGAACTGTCGCCTGGTCAGTCCATGGAATTTACTTTGCAAGCTCTTTGTGAAAAGTAACACTTGAGTTGATTATAATCAAGTAAAATTTGATTACTGTAAACTTTTCTACAGACCACAAAAAGTCATGGAGCTGTTCTCATGTTTTGGAACCAAAGGCAGGACGAAGACAAAAGAAATGGTGATGCAATTTGAAGTGCACACGGAATTCATAGCGCCTTCTCTGCAATACTCGACGACAGAACTCACTTTCAAAGTGTGCAAAGTGAGTATACAGTTTAGCCTTCATAAAACAAACATATTTATTTGAAATTATTAATGATTTTACAGGAAAAAAATAAAGATTTAGAAAATATCATTACTCCATTAACCGTCAGGAATGTCTCGGCGCTTCCCTTGACTGTCAGCGTTGAAGTCAAATATCCATTTCAAGTTCTTCTTGAAGGAAATGTTTTAGCTTCACACGCTGTAGCTAAGAAATTTTTTTTTTATTAGTACTATTGGTAAT
>JAQFZO010000781.1:0-20565 GCA_034695885.1 Geophilus flavus | reverse complement strand
TTAGGCCGGTGATTGAGGCCCAACACGGACAAAATCTCATGCTGCATTTCGCGCCTTTCTCTTTTCGAGATTTTCGGGTAATAAATGGTCTGGTCGACGCCATTGTCCGCATAAAAACCGCCGGTTACCAAGGCATCGACGGCAACAAAAACAAGGAGGAGAGGAAGGCACGTCTTGACTGCTGCCGCCATGCTGGCTTTTTGTCTCTTGGGGATTCTCAGTGCGTCCCAATCCACTGCAGTCGGGGGTGGAACCGTACGTCAATTGACCTCTAAATGCCCTCGCCGTCCAGATGGGGACTTGCGACTGCAACTCAGTGCCATTTCACATCCCTTTACACACTCGATTTTGGTTTTAACTCGGACCATTGCGGTCGGGTGTGAAATTCCTAGCCACCTGTTTACTCTAAGGGAAAACAGGTCTTACCACTTTCTTAACCCAGATTTTTTTTTCTTCTTTTTGCATAGCTGCAGGACATTAAAAATGTGTTAAGGAAATTTTTACATTTAAAAATAAAATTTTTTTTTTTGTTTATTGAGGAAAAATAAATATTTTTAAAAAAAAAAATAATTTATGTTTCTAAGAGCGATGGTTAAAACGCCAGATTTAGACATTCCATTCATTCTTAAGGTTAGGAATCCTGATTAAGTTAAACGTTATTATTAGCGGACGCTTTTTCTAGCTTTGATTACATGGTGCGACGGTCTGGAAAACATCTTAGATGCAGTTATGAGGCTGCTATTAAGAAAGACTTCCTTTTTTCTTTTTTAAGCATTCTTTTTTATACCACTTTTTTCTTACAAGCACAAATACAATCAACATAAAACTCAATATGTATTCAGATAATTTTTTTTTTGAATTTGGGGTTAAATTCACTTCAAAATTTTACTCAAAAAAATTGATCGTAATCTTACTAGAAGCAATACCAACGTATATTGCCAGGGATAACGGTATGAGTAAACAAAAAATAAATAAACAAAAACAATCCATCACGAAGTTAATTATTATTTAAAATAAAAATTTTAAAATCAAAAGAATTTTTTGTCCTATTTTTTTACTTTCCTCAATTCGATAACGACAAATGCACACATCATAAAATTTTCTTATTATTTTCCTTTTTTGGGTGATTTTTTTCCAGTTCCTTGTGATGCTCCATCAACAGATGACCCAGCAGTTCTTCTCCCTTCCACCTGATCGTCTGCATCTTTAAGCGCTTTCCAAGAAAACACACCCGAGATCAGTGTTTGACCGAGCCACATATTCGTTGCTTTTCCGTCCAAATTGTGTTTCCTTAATACCAAAAAAATCAAAAAACATTAAAATACTATTCTCCAACATCATAAACAACTTACTTGCACAATTTCATCACTTGTAAGGTCATAATCAGGTTAACAAAAAGAAGAAATCCAAATCTATTTAACAATAAATAAATTTTAAAAAAATATTTTACTTTCCTCATTCAATTAATACACTCTTAAAAAAATATGTAAAACTTTGCTAGTTCCCACGCCAATAAAAACTAGGTCTGTACAACTCTGTATCCTCAATATTTCACATAAATTTCCAGAGTGAACGCATTGAATGGAGATATAAAAAAATAAAAAGAAATAAACCATACAAGCCTCCTAGGAGGGCACTTTGATCCGCCAATGTTTCGCCAATACCAGGTATAAGTGCACAGTCTTCAGGATCCAATGCGCATAACTGAAAAAAATTATAAAATGAAAATTTGGTCAGGCATCGACATTAAAATTATTATGAATTTTTGATGTGCTCTTGCGAGGATTAGGCTTAGGTTTATTATTTTATATTTTATAGGAAATATACAATAAATGGGAGTTTAGTGACAGTTATTAAAATAATGGGAGAGAATTTGCCTTTTATACTTACAGCTAGTAAGCCTAATACAAGACCCATAAGAATATTAATAGGAATTAACGGTTTGAAGAAATTTGATGGTATTCTCAATGCTGATGCACTGTCCTCTGAAGTAGAAGCGTTGGGCGATGGATCTTTTTCTTTTCGTGCTTTTTTAGGTTTTTCTTTTTTGGTTTTTGCAGCTTTACCCCCTTTTGGTGCCATCCCCTTTCCCGAACATCAAGACGGGACGGAAAGTTCGGTGGGGAAAACACGGCAACCCTGTATGTAACCGTAGATTAAACCTACTAAAAAGAATCGAAATTATTGCAACAAACTGAAAATGACGAGCTCATTGTTTGCATGCTTCTTATGTCACCATTATTAAATGAAAATTTACAATGTAAATTTTTTTTCCATGTAAAAATAATTGTAAACTAAATTTGAATAAAATCAAATATAACTTTATTTCGTAATAATTACATTTTTTTAAAATATTAATTATAAAACTTTCTAGCTTTCAATTTTTTCCCTGTTATTTTACCCATCGCTATCGTCCAGCACCATTGTTTCCCCAACAAATAGTTTGTGTTTCTACTTCTTCGGAGGAATCATCGCTAATACAGTCGTCTTCTGTAGATGTTTCAGCATCAGCATTACAATATATTTCAGTTTTTTTCGTAGCAGCCGTACGACGATGTTTCCCACCACAGGGTTTCTTAGTAATTTTCTTAGCAGCTCTTTAATGTCCGTTCTTCGTATTTTGTATTCTGACGTTTGTATTCACACCGGGTTTGTTACACGCGAGAAAAAACGGGTCTTTACAGCTTTTTTTGGTGCCGACAGGCGATAAGAAATCCTCATCGCCTTCAAACAAGGTGTCTTCTGCTTCTCTCAGCACTTTCCAAGACAAAACATCCGATATTAAAGTCTGGACAATCCATTTGGTGGTGGCCGAAGTGTTCAAATGATGTTTCCTGCACAATTTATAAAACAATAAAAAAAATTTCATCGATTTATGAAAATTGAAAAAATCACTCACTCGCATAATTGAAGAACTTGTACCGTCATCACTAGATTTAAAAGCAATAAAAACGCAAAACTGTAAAACCAAAAACGAATCAAATGAATCATCGATAGATAAATTAAACTCTCGAATAAATGAATGTAAACACTAACAAGGAAGCAGGAAGCCAACCTTCTGCCACTCGAACAAGCAATTTCTGACGGATTGCAGGAAAAAATGAAAACTCTTCTTTCACTATATTAACCTACCGGTATATACATTTAAAATTCAATCTTACATTCAATTGAATAGGAAATAAATAAATAAATTTAAGTTACTTTACCATTAATAAGGTGAGTAGTAATGCCATTATACTGTTGGTGTTGAATAAATGAACAAAAAAATCAGGAGGCAAGACACCATAGTTATTTTTTGGATAATCATATACGTCTACAATTGGTTTTTGTCTCAATTTGAGCATAATTTTGTTGAATATATTCACTGTAATTTAGTTATGGATTTGTTACGCATTTTAATTTAGGCAGCCCTAATTCTGTTCATGATGGTTATGTTGTTTGTATTGTTTGATTAAAAAATAAATCAATTTATTGTTCGCACTGTTTTTTCTTTGTTACATAACAATTTATTCGTTGTCTTTCTTGTTAGACAAGGTGAGAAATAATTTTAAAAAATCAATCAATCAATTTAGTTTTAATATATTTTTAATTTTCTTCACTATAGGCCTACAACTCAATTATTGAAATAATCAATTTTTTTAGACATATGAACGGGGGAAAAAGAAAAAGACAAATACACATCACTGTGGACTAGGCCTCCTGACGAATCCAGCTAACTCTTTTTTGCTACAATTTAGGAAAAATGGTCCTAACAGTAAATTTTCATTCGAACGATCATTAACGTCTGCTTCTCTTAACAGATCGTCAGCTTCTCTTAAAACTTTCCAAGACAAAACTCCTGAAATTAATGTTTGACCTATCCATTTTCTTGTAGCTGCTGTCGATAAATGATTTTTCCTATTTAAAAGTAAATCAGAAATCAAAACTACACTTCAAAAATGACATAGCTTAACTTAACTTATTTATAGAACCGGATATATATCAAGCAGCAGGGAGTTTTCTCGAAGATATGAAGCTGCCCTGCACTGGCACTGCACTGCATTTCGAGCTGGTTAAAAAGGCACTTCCGGTAGAGTTAAAAACTTAAACTTTTAAGGGTACTATGATGGCATCTGTGACTCGGTTCGGACAAAATTTTAATCTCCCAACTCAACCGGAAGTGCCTTTTTGGTACGCTCAGAATTTCGGTGCAATGCAGGTCAGCTTTATTCCTCCCGAGCTCAGAATTTAATACTTAATGACCGTGTCAGTATTACTTACTCGCATAATTTAATAACTTGTGTTGTCATGATTAAATTCAAAAGTAACAGAAAAGCAAATCTTAAAAAAGAAAAATTCAATAAATCATTAAATGAAATTAATATATGAAAATTGAGCAAACCATACAAGCAGCCAGCAATCATTCCTTGACGAACTGTATTTTCTCGATATCCGGGAATAAGGGCACAATCTTCCGGATCCAACGCACACAACTATTAAACAGGTGTTATATTAATAAAAGTATCAAAAATAAATGAGCAAAATGGCTATACTTACAACTAACAAAGTGATAATCAACCCCATCAATATATTTATGGGAAATAAAGGTACAAAATAATCCTTTTGCAAAACGTTTCCGGGTTGTAGCACAAAGTCCAAAGTGGTACGGCTAGGGCCAGTACGGCTAGTAGGGCAAGTAGAGCGTTTTTCCTTGGGTTGCTTTTCATTTTTTCTAATAACATTTTGTCTTGCAAACTGTTTTGGTAAATTTCCTGGATTCGCTACTACTGGATAAAATTTTTGTTGTTGTGGTTTACGTCCCACTGGCTTATAACCATTTTTGTACATGACTATGACACATTAATAAATACTCACTACGCACCCCCATCTGAATGGCGAGTGGTAGTGGTAGTTTTTACTTTTATAATATAAAAGAATTAATAATTTTACGGTGTTTGCATCTAGTTGTAGGCCTAATGCTACATTTTTTGACAATAGTGTGGCGGTCTGTCATTGTTAATGTTGTCACGTGACTGTATTTTGATTATAGGTTAATGAAAAAAATGTGTATAAAATTAATCCATCAATTGAATAAATTTTGACTTCAACATAAGAATTAAGAATAGGAAAAAACAGCAAAATAATCGAAGAAGTAAATTTATTACTGTATTGCAACATTTCAGTCACCTTCCGCCTTTAACGGCTCGATTACATGATTTCATACACAGTAAATTCAGCAGATAATAAAATTAGGCTGTACGTATACTATATCATCAATATAACATTTGTTTCGGAAACATGGTCCTGATAATAAATTTTCATTCGCATCAAAATCGTTAAAGTGTGAGTCTTTTATATCAATTCATAAGGTCAAAGAGAAAACTACTGAAATCAATGTTTGACTTGACCTACGTATCCATTTCCTTGTAGCTGCTGTCGTTAAATAATTTCTCCTACAAATAATTAAAAGTAATTCAAACCACAACTCAAACCCACACTTTAAAAATGACACTCTAAAAACGGTTTGGATGAGACCACCCTAAATATGAGTTGAATAGAGACTAACTAGGTAAACTAATGAAATTAACCACCATATAAAGGAGTGTAGCAAATTATACAGTAGTTTAATACAATTAAAAACTGAGTTTTGTACATTAAAACTCTTTATTGGTCCTCAGTCAATTAAATTGTTTTTAGAGTGCGTAACCTATTTACGGGGATTAATTATTTATCCCCAAAATCCCCAATTTATAGAACCCGAACAGAGGGAGTTTCCTCGATCACTGCTTCTTAAGAAATAAGGCTGCCCTGCACTGCACTTACATTTCTAGCAAGTTAAAAAGGCACTTCCGGTTAAGTTAGGACCTTAAAAATTTCAGGGCACTTAGTCGGCATTCGTGGCTCGGTTCTGGTAAACTTTCAATCTCCTAACTCAACCGGATGTGCCCTTTCAGCACGCTCCAAATTTCGATGCAATGCAGGTCAGCTTTATTCCACAGGAGCTTGGAATTTAATAATAACTGTTTCGTGTCAACTATCACTTAGTCGCATGATTTAAGAACCTGTATTGTCATGATTAAATTCAAAAATAACATAAAAGTTAACTCGTCTAACCTTTAAAAAGAAAATTGAATTAATTACAAAATAGATGCAAATGAAAATTGAGCAAAACATACAAGCAGCTGGCAATCATTCCTTGACGAACTGTATTTACTCCATTATCTTCGGGATCAACGCACGCCACTAATAATAAACGTAAATTAAAATGTGTCGCACGTTAAAAGTATACAAACAAACGATCAAAATGGCTATATTTACAACTAACAAGTCAGGATTAAATCCTCAATATATTTGTGGGATATAGAGACGGTATAAAATACCGTAATAATTTGGTAAAACACCTTCAGTCCGAGGCGGTGGTATATATGATTACGACATTTGTGTCGCTTTTCCATTTTTATTAGTACAGAATTTGTTTTTTCGGTCCATTATAACGATTTTGCAACATGTCAACAACAACAACTACTCACTGCTCACCCTCATTTGAAAGGAGAGTGGCGGTAGTGGTAGTCTAAAGAATTAATAATTTTACGATTCGTTTGTTTCTCCTTGTAGGCTTAGTACTATACGTTTCGTGACTGTAGTATGGTGGTCTTTCATTGTTGATGTCGTCGCGTGACTGTATTTTGATTACAGGTTAATGCAAGATGTATAAAAATTCTAAAAAAAACTGTACCAATCCATCAATTGAATAAATTTTAACCTTAACAAAAGAAACGTGTCTCGGAGAAGTAATTTTATTTATTACAACATTTCAGGCGCCTTTAACAGCTGAAATTTCATACACAATAAATCCCACCAGATAATAAAATTAGGCTGTACAATATCATCATCAATAAAATAACGGAGGACATAAATTGACATTAAAAGTGCAAAACACAGTTTCCTTAATCTTATTATCTGGTTAACATGTTATCAGCGACGCGCATCATCTCATCCGCTACTTTGAGGACCTCCCAAGATAAAATTCCTGAAATTAAAGTTTGTCCTATCCATTTGCTCGTTGTTACACTCGTCAATTGATTTTTTCTTAACAAAAATAAAAGATTATTCATAAAATAAAATTAAATAAACTAATTTTTTTAAAATGACAAATACTTACTCGCATATTTTAATCACTTGAATGGTCATTATAAAGTTAATAAACAAAACACACATAAATCTAAAAGAATATATACACGATTAAAATTATAAAAATCCACGATTCTCGTATACTCACAAAGCTGCAGCAATCCATCCTTGATACTGAACGCTAGACTCGTAGCTAGGAATGAGCGCGCAATCTTCAGGATCGAAGGCACAAAACTGAAATTTATAATTCATCGTTTTAAAAAAAAATTTTTTCTTAAAAAAAATTCGTTTCATTCAACTTACTAATAAAAGGCACAGTAGAAGACCCATCACACAATTAAAGGGATGTAGCGGTACAAAATAATCATTCGGTAAATTTGCAGTGTCATTTGGACAGTCACCGATTAGTTCAAACTGATAACTGTCTGCTTTTTTGGTTCGCCTTTTCGGTGATGATTGAAACGTCGGACTTCCATGATCAACACGTCCGTGATCACGTCCATGATCACGTCCATGATCACGACCATGATCACGTCCACGTAAGCCGGCCGTCAAAACATGTTTTTTGGGGGCTTTTTTCATTTTTTACTCGGCATTAAATTTGAAAGTTATTTGTCTTACTAAATTAAACTCCCCACCCCATTAAGGGGGCAATATGTAGTGAGTAAAATTTCCGCATAAATATGCCCTCTCCTTCAGTCGTAAGCCTAAAGTCGATTTGTAACCATCATATCAGCGCATGAACATTATTGAACGGTACACGATTTTTGTTATTATTATTATTATTATTATTTCATCCCATTGTAACTTCTTTTGTTATTTTGTATTCCATTATTTTAGTGATAATGTCAAATAATCCCCAATAAAATGGACACATAATTTAAAATTAAGAGTACAAATGTTACATTTACTGAAGTAACGTGAATACATCACAATAAAAACACTAAAAAAAAAGAAAAAAATAATCAAACTTGATCCTTAAAACACAAAATAAAAATTGTTTTGAACAAATAAAATACTGACACTGCATTCATTCAAAGTGCAGCATGTTTTTAATAATGTCCAGTGAGTTACTTCTTATGCTGCAACACGAGAGCGTACATCAAATGAATTACAGCAATAATAATTAATCATAAAAAAAAAATCTTCCATATCTAAAACTTTATATTTAAAAAAAAATAAACACAATTAATAATAAAAATGAAAAGCTTTTTCTCTTCACAAACAGCATACAATCCATCAAATCCTAAAACTGATGAAGAAAGGCCCCAATATTTTTTATACTCCTGGATTAGTGAACAGATTGTCAGCTGTTTTAACATACACATCGCATCTAGTAGTCCAAACTAAAAGTTAAGATTACATTAAGGAAATTTAAAAGTTTTAAAAATTCAATATAGTATTTTTTTTTTCTTTAAATAAGACAAGAAAAGTCACAATTTAAAACTTCGCTATTGCTCTTCATACACAATGGAAAAATTATATTAATACAGAACAAGACACGAGTCGACGAGGCAAAATATGACTTTTTAAAAACCACACTGGAATTTGTCCAAAAAAAGTATATAAGATTCAATAATAAACATCGATATTAAAATTGAAAATTTTCCACTTTTTAAAATTTGTTGTATATATCTTAAAACTCACAATTAAATATAGTAAAAGCAGAAAGGAAGAAATGATAGAAATCTTGCCATTAACTGTTCAATTCCAAATTGAAAAACAAAAAAGGGGGAAAAAAAATGTTTCGTATCACATATAAAAAAATATTGAATAAAAAAATCATCTAATTTCACTATGTCATTCAGCAAAGGTGACATTTGCTTCCACATTTGTTATCGTTTATCACTTTTATGAAGATATGCAATTTAGGTATATTTTTTTTTACACATTTATTGTGCTATTACAGTGATTCTCAACAGCACAATAACAAGATTGGTAAAGTAATGTGAAACATGTGAAAATGCTTTACTCACAACTAAGTAAATCAAACCTTGAAAATGGGAAATAAAGAAGCAGCTTGTATAAACCTGACTTTGAATATGATCAATAAAGGAAAAATTAAAAATTTAATTTAACAAAAAAAAAATTTTAAATAAAAAAAAAATTAAATGTGAAGTTGAAAATTAAATTGTGACAACTGGAAAAACTTCAATCACAGCTTTATAAAAATTCAAATTAAAAAAAAGGAAAAAAGGAAAAGGAAAATGAAAGAGAAAGAAGAAAATTAAATGAAATTCCATGGTGTCAGGCAGAACCAGCTGCATAATGAATATTACTCAAGTATTTTTCTTTTGTTCTTTGCAAACAGTTGGGCCATACACCAAAAGAAAAGAACTCACTATCAAAGAATTTATACGAGCTAACTTCACTTTTGATAATAACAACATAAAAAAAATTATAATAAAAAAAAAAAGATATAGAAAATTAAAGGTAAATAATTAAATTCTGTACACAATCTAGTGTGGTGCTATTAATTAATTTGTAAGACCTATAAGACCACTATTACCACAATAAGTAAATCTGTTTACAATAACATTAATAAAACTATATAATAATGATTCACATATACATCTTTCTGGTTGCATTCTTCACTTCTAAATTCATTACACGTTAGAAAAAAAGAAATAAAAAACACATTTAGTAAGTTTTTAATTAAAAATATAATAAAACGTGCCGATAAAAGCGCTCAAATCAATATCTTTAAGCTTTTTATTTGCCCCTTTTTTTTACTACTTTAAATCAAATCGGATAAAATTAAAATTGTGTAATTCGTTTATCTTTTACACGATAATTAACCACACAAACTGGCACTGTATTCACAATGGCAGGCCAAGGGAAATCTCGAGTCTAAACTTCATTTTATCAAGCCCCATAAAGGAAAAAAAAATACATTCACAAACAAAAACAAAGGAGTTTGCTCTGAAATAAAAGAAAAAAAAATTGTAATTATTTTTTTTTACGTCAATAGAAACGAATTTTTAGGTTACATTTGGCAGCATACTGGACAGAATATAGCAGCTGGAATGTGAATTATTCATTAAGCAGATTTTAATTAGAGGAATTTTTTCATTTAAAAAAAAAATAAAAATTATAAACACAAGTAGAGAGAGTTCTGGAAAGAAAGATGGCACTACAGCTCGAACCCTACATGTAAAATTTTCAAAAAACAAAAGGAAAATTTTAAAAATAAACGAAAAGATTAAATAATTGTCATCACTATATGCAGCACACAAAAAAAAACTAATTCATTCGCCTTACACTTTCTATTTACACAGTAATATAAGACATTTATTGAATAATACACTAATTTAAAAAAATGCGCTTCTCCATTGCAGAGTTGTCATCATGTTGTTTTGAATAATCTGAGGTATGCAAGAGAAGTATTTATTTAATATATCTTTTCTTAATTATAATCGATTAATGGCATTTTTCGCCCATGATTTTAAGAACAACAATATGCAACACTGGAACAGAATTTGTTAGTTATGTTTTTTTTTTTTTTTTTTGCTTATAAAAAAAATTGGGAGACCCTTAGGAAAGTTTAAAATCATATTTGTAATCTCTTTTGATTTGGGAAAAAAAGAAATAAAATTTTTTTACAACACAAAAAGCAAAAAGTTTGCTATTTTTTTTTTTGTAAGCACAAAACTACGTAGAAGCTTTAAAATTTGCAGCGGATTTTCATTCAGATCAAATGACACATTTTTTTTTTTTTTTTAAATACCACTTTTTGAATTTTTTTTATTTATTTATTTATTTTTTGTTAATGGTAATTAAATTATTTTTTACAAACTACTGTGGTGTTGTTTTGTGATTGAATAAAGAACTCTAATGAGACACAAGAAATAGATCGGTTTGTGCTGTTATTAAAACTCCTGCTGGGGTTTTAGGCCTAGAATTGTTTCCGTAGAAACAACACAAATATTCCCACAGAATAATTACAAGATTCCCGACTCTGAACTTAAAAAAAGCTTCAAGTTTAAGATCAGTAAGTTGGGCGATCGTGAAGGAAATCCTCCGGGTCTCAAAGGAGGATCCGAATTAAGCGTCCATTGGTGGAGGGCAAATTTGCAAAAATTTGGCAATCAAGCGTAGAATTCCTTGTTTGTGTTGCGTGCATAAGCGTTGCCCGTTGGTGAACGTTTTGGTTCATCCAATGGATAACTCCCTTCGTCTTTCTTCCTCATGCGGTAAACGATGAACATGACGAGTAAGATGGCGCACAGAAGACCCACGACTGCTCCACCGATGACGGCTAAACAAGAAAAAAGGAGAATTAAAAGAATATAAAGGAGTTTGCGGAGTAATTGAAAATTCCAACACGTTCTGAATATTTCATCGCGTATGATTCTTTACCGGCCAGAATTCCAGGCTGAGAAAAGAAGGGTGTTCGTTCATCTCTATGCGCTTTTGGATCTGCCTTTGGATTTTCATCTGGAATTTCGTTCGGTAATTTGTTATTATCGTCTGTAACTTGTGGTTTGACGGGTTTGGGACTTGAGATGATATTCGGCCAGTTGTTGTTGCTGATGATATTCGTCTGAAAAATGAACAAATTGTTTTAACATTTATTTCAAAAGACAAAAATAGAATTTTTTGAATGATTTTAAATGGCGCAAATTTTTTATAATAAATCAAGAATTTAAGTAATTTTTCACTTATCTCCTCCAGTAAAGTGTTAAAGATTCATACCGGTAATTTTTTATGGTGCAGAAAAAGAGGTTTAACAGGTTTTAATGGCTTTAAATAAATTACATCTTTCTTTATTCTTCATATCGATTCAAATTTTAAAGCCACAGAGGCAGGTGAAGCGAACTTCGGCTTTAAGAATGTGATTTATACGCTTGTTTCTGTGACATCACAGAGTGATAAGTTGGCTTATAATTAATTTTAGCACCTGCATTGATGCACTAAAAGCTGAGCCTGACTATGGAAAAAGATCCATTTGATAAAATTTGGAAATTTTGACAGCACGGCCATTAAACTTTCATTCTGCAATTTGGAAGAGAGCCGCTTTCGGCTTCTGCCCGCATCAAAACTTATCTAGTAAATTTGAATTTCAAGATTGATGATCTTTCCCAAATGAAATTCTTATTGATTTCAGCTCCAAAACGACAAAATTAATTCAAATTTTATCATTAAAGCGTATATTTTTAAAATTTGCTCCATTTCTCAAATGCCATTATCGCAAAATCATCTCTCACTGTTGGCGCCGCTTCCGTGTGAAATTCTTCGGGTGTTTTTCTCGTGACGGACGTAACCGTGGTCGTGGTCGTCGTCGTCGTCGTGCGCTCCGTACTCGACATCGTCGCTGCCGGTACCGTAATCGGTACTACATGTTGTGTTGATGATGGCACGCTCATGCGATCGGGTGAAACGCCTGAATAAAATATAAAACAAATAAATAAAACATCAGGAAGAAAAAGAAAAAATAATCCATCCATCTTTTTAATAAAGAATAACACGAAACCCGACCTACACATCGAGCGCAGTTATCGTAAATTATCGTAACTGACCTGAACCTTCGTGCATTCCATCCTCATCATCGGTGTTCTCGTTGGTAGGCGTTCTCCCTGATCCCGAAATTCCTCCATCCTCATCATCCGGACCATTTCCAGAGTATTCGTCCAAATCGGTAAATTCTTGATCTACGGCGCTATCATCTATCATCATGTCAGCCTTAAAAAAAAAATTAATAAAAAATTAATGAAACAAAACATTGATTTACAATTTATCACATAAATACCTGAGGCTCGTCAATAAATATATCATCTTTGGATGGAATATATTCTGGTTTGCTAAGCGCCTGTAACGACAAATTACATTTTTATTCCTTTTTTATTTTTTTGTGTATAAATAAGAAGAAAAAAATTTTTTTTTTGATATATCAAGTTCAGAGGAAAAATAAAATAAAAGAGAAGAGAAGGAAAAAAAAACAGAAGTACAAATTATACGATTAGATTGATGGGGAAAGTCTATTTGCAGAGTTATCACAAAGGGATGTGGTTGGTCAAATGGGTGAACGTACTGCACTTGCTTTGCTTCTTCCACTCGCAGCTCAATCGATTCTACTTGGGTCTCCCAATGCTAAACGCAAACTAATAACGCTCAAGTCAGCACAATATTTTTTTTCTCCCCCCAAAAATCTACCCAACAAAATTCAATAAAAAATTTTCTTTTTTAAAAGTAAATAAATAAACAAAAAAAATCTTCCCTCATATTTTTCCATCAAAGTAATTCAACCGAGGAAATTTTTTTTTTTCCCTTTTAAAGGAAAATATACTTCATTAAAAAGTTTTAAATCCTAGAAAATCCAAAAACCAGACGGAGACTATTAAATTGCTTGTTCTTGACTGAGCACTTCAATTTGCAAACCTCTTCGTATTAACTCTGAATCCAAATTAGTAAATTAAGCTTTCAAGTAAAACTATCTCCTGCATTTAAATTATAAACACGACTAAATGAAAGAAATTTCTCATTTCTATAATCTATTCGCTATCATCAACACAAGGAAATTCTTGCACATACAAAACTCACTTATTAAACTCGCAGCAACTTCCCTATTTAAATCGATAGAAATCTATACAACATAATAAATAATAGGAAGTGCACTCATTTCCGACAAAATATTTAATCAGTCTGAGCAGTAAACAAAAGTTTTATCAAAGGTACTACATTATCCTGTATCAAAATAAAAAAAAATCACGATGTTGATGTTTTGTTTTCATCGGCGCCATTTTTTAACAACATTTTGTTCCTGCCACCTTTCGTCACAACTCAAAAGTTATTACAAATGGCGGCATGTTCTCCTAATATCAAGGTACATAAACCCTCTTGTTTTCAGACGTATCCACTTTAAAACTCTAACTCACAATTTATGGCATTGATTTTTAGGGTGGGCCCTCGAGAGAAGTTGGCAGTATGCGCGTATGTTTTCTCAAGAAGAACCTTAATTCAATAAACCGGACTTTACTTTAAACAACGTGATTACTTTCCATCGCTTTATTTTCTTTTATTTATGAATTATTTTCGAAGATAAAAATGAAATGTAATACGTAAAATGCCGCTGACCAGTGACCATTGATCTGACATGTCAAAATTAACGTAATTCGTTTCCAACATCGTAGTTACACACAAACTGGCTCAAATTTGCCAATCAAAATGTTGAAAATGATCGCATTACCTCTTAACCTTTAGGAATCGGGTTATTATTTACAAATTTCGATAGAGAGGATTCATGAATATGAAAAAAGCGGGTTTGTTTTCTCTTGCTGAAATCTTAATGACTAAATCCAAGCTGCGATGCAACGAAGGAAAAGTTTTTAATTTAATTATTTAATGAAATAAATTATTCCTTGAGGTAAAAATTGTAGTTAGAAGTCGGTATGCAACGTTTCGTTCGTTTTAATAAGATTAAATTATGATTAGTTTCTTATTTTCTTGGAATATCTTCGTTTCGAAATTGTATGTAAATAAAGTTGTTTCGCTGATGACGCTGATGGTATATCAATTTTGTAATACTTCGAAAATTTTGTGAGAAGTAAACAAATGAGCAAATTCGTTCTTTGAATGTTTTGCACAACTCAAATCCATGGATTAGTTTCTTATTTTCTTGAATATCTACGTTTCGAAATTGTCTGTATATAAAGTTGTTTCATTTTGCTGAAGACACTGATGGTATATCAATTTTTTAATACTTGGAAAATTTTGCGAGAAGTAAAAAAATGAGGAAATTCGTTCTTTGAATGTCTTGCACAACTCAAATCCATGGATTGAAATATCTGAATTTTAAACTGGGGCTTGGAAATGATTTTAGCGAGAGAGAATAAATAAATCAACAGAAGACTGGTTTTTTATTTATTTGGATTGGAATTTATCTATTCCATCATGAAAAAATTAAAGCTTACAGTCAAAAATGGATGAAATTCCAACATTTGTATAAAGGGGGTTTGTTCATCAATGGGAAAAAGGGCCTGGAGGCAGTTTTTTGCAGCTCAAGGAGATTTTATCCCTTAGATAGACGGGGCTTAAGGTAAAAAATATTCATTTATAGATCAGTTGCTTCGGGATTAGCAGGCAAAACCATTAGATGGAATGGAACTTGTAAAAGATAGTTCGAATTTCTATGAAACTGACTCTGGAAAAATACAAAACTAAATTTCCATCGATTGATTTCGACACATTTCCACATTTGTTTGTGCAAATTTCAATAAATTTTCTATTGTGTGTGTTTTTGATCTTCAAAAAACCCTCACACCATTCACTTGTAGAAAATTCAATGGCTAATATAAATTAACCTTGAATCACTAAAAATCTCCACTGAACCGTTGCAGGGATCCCCCAACCCCATCAACGACTATAAAATCCAAAACAGCAACAGCCTACCCTCATCTCTGTCTAAATTCTTTCAGACTTTTACAATCCTTGACCTTTATTATGGCTGCCCCAATAAACCAAACTTCCATCTTCACAAGTCACACAACCTTCCCACTTTTTACAGTTTTAATTTCAAACTCCCTACATACCCCAAAGAACAAAAACAAAAAAAAATTTTTTTTCTTTAAAATAGAGGAGCAGAGAGTCTTAAACTATAGTGTCTTGACAAGCCACAGACTCGGTCGAGTGCCAATATGCGTCCGAGTGTGTAATTCTTGACATGTCACAATTGAAAGGAAAACTCGAATCGAATCCAAACCCCAACATCTGCTTCCCATACCTCCAAAAATCGCAAACCCAAACTAAGAAGTCTCATGTGGCTACCATTAGCCCCATAGTAGCTCGCTTCTGTGCTTTTGCTGGCTGGGGTTAATGCTTTACATGCCACGGGTTTGTTTGGACCACATGTGAGAAACGGGGAGGAGCCAAATAGAATTTAACTCATACATCAGTTACAAAACCAGATCCATAATTCATCGTATTTTTTCCACTCTAATCGCATAAACTAAAGTTCAATTGCTTTTTAACATTGAAAATCGCATCTTTTAACCTATTAAATTACCACTTAAGAACTGGAAAGGGGTCATTTAAACAAACTTCCTCGTTTCTCGCGAAATTTCATCACTGCTTTCGCATATCCTGTCGTAATAAAAAAAAATTTCGAGAAAACTATCTTTCTTAAAAAATTATATCGATTTTTAATTCAAGGACAGAGCGCTATGAAAACAAAGAAGATTAAACATAAGCAGAAATTGGTGCTTTAATAAAAGACTGCGGGTTCTTTTCATCCTTTATCCGTGCAGATGGGACTTAAAACCGAACCAAAACTCCTTGTTAACAAAACCACCATTAAAATAATTGTTTCGAGAGACTAGTAGAGTGGAGTAGAGTTAGAGAAAGAGACTTGAGAGAGAGAGAGAGAGAGAGAGAGAGGGAAGAAGAGATTAGTTTCTCGAGACTTCCCTTTCGGGAGGTGCAAAGAGAAGCGCAGGTGACAGGTTTGCTTTCCTTTCCACATTCCTTTACCAAGGTGGACCCCACCCAATGCCAATGTACGTCTTCCTACACACGTAGCAAAATCAATGACAGTGGCTCTTTTACTTTGAACCAGCTTGTTTTGATCAAAGTGAAGTGTGCAAAAAAAGAAAGGAAAAATTTATCTTTTTATTTTTTTTTTAAAAAAAAGTTTTATTTGTAAAAATTCGGAGCAGAAAAAATAAGGACGCGCATTGAATGCCTTATTTGGTTATACCTACCTATTCGAGTCATTAAAATTGTTCCTTCAACCTGAAATATGATTTTTTTTTTAAATTTTGTTTTTATTATTGAATGGAAGCAGAAAGTCGAGATTGAATTTTCTTTAATTCCTCGTTGATCAAATTGATTTTATTTATCAAAAAAATAATTCTAATCGGCATTGAATCATTGACTCATCGAAAATAGAAACAAAAACCATCAACCTTTGAAAGCATCGATTCAAAGTTCGAAGTTCGACTCGCTTTTCTGGTGAAAAGTGAATAAAAACTAAAAACGACTTTTCGTGTAAAAGGATTTGAGTCATTGAATGAAACCCACTTTCCTCCCATGTTCTGGGTCTCTCTCTCTCTCTTTCGCTCGCCCCATCACAAAAGAATTTTTTTTTATTTCCTTGTGAATTTTAATTCAATTTCTACATGAATTTTAACCATTTTTCACGAGCAAAGTAGAGAGATAAGAGCCGAACGTTCGAGAGGCAAACGCAAGAGCAAGCAACATTTAAAATTGATGAACTAATTGCAATTATTTTGACACGTTTAATTACACGTGTGCCAACATTTGTACGCCGTGTCAAAATGGTTAATCACATTGCAGTTTACGACCCACGTTAAACTTAAAGTGCCTTTTTTAATAAATTAATCAGCCATTAATCTCGCACTTTGTGCCCAATACGCAACTTAATAAAAACAACGTTTTCCACCCTACTATAAAATGACATTTTATTACACGCATTCGGGCAACGGGGTAACAAATTTCATTTATCCTGCAACAACAAAAAAAATCTAATGAAGGAACCGAGCCTTTCATTCTATTATGTAATAAGGGGAAAAAAAGGGGAAATTCCCACTGAAAGAATCGTTTCCTCGACCGTCTATTAAAGCTGGGTTTTACCCAATCAATCGAATCGAATCATCCAAGACACGCAGGTAGGTAATTAAAACTCAACAGTATTAAAGCGAAAATCAAAATTGAATTACGAAACTACAGTTTATAAATTTATTCACGAGTTGGTTGCAAATTAAAATAGTTAAAATTCATCTGAAGAGGGCGCGCTGTTCGATTGATGTATGTCCCAAACCCAAACGTTTACACAAGGAATATCGTTTATGTTTGATTTATGAATCCAAAAATATCGACTTGGTGTGTGTGTTTGTGTGTGTTCCACAGGGGAAGTATTTAGTATGTTAAAAATTTATTTCGTTTATTGGGATTTGGGTTTCTCAATACCGTACATGAGAAAAACCGGTATCATTATTATTATTTTCAGAATACCGGTAAATTTTTGGTAGTTAAAAATAAGTAAAATCGTTTAATATTTAATAATTGAGGGCTCTTGAGTGGATTTTGAGAGGGTTTGGAGTGGTTGTAAAAGGTTTTATGGCTAAAAACAATTCAAAACCTGTCAAAAACCAACCAAATGCAGCGAAAATCATCCAAAATCACCCCGAAACTTTAACAAAACCACCACAAAACCGAAAACCAGTACCAATACCGTATAAAAAAACGGTAAATGGTAAAAAAAAATGGATTTTGATTTTTGTCTTTTGTCAGGTCGCGTATTGCCAATGCAGAATGCAGTGGATTTGCAAATCCGAAATCTATGATTTATTTCTACTTGACTTGCTGAAGGTTGGCCCTCTCGCGTTAACATTTTTCCCTTCGAGATGGCAATTCGTCATTGCAGACACATTAGTGTATTAAAGTTTGATTTTGTTTATTTTTGGACTGCGTAAAAATAAAATTGGAATCGAGTTTTTTCTTCCACTGTAAAAATGTTTTTTCCATTGTGTCATGGTTAGGTCACGTGGTCAACCTAACCACTTGCAATCAAAGCGTAACATCTCTGTCTGGCATTGTTATCGAGAACTGCAATCTCACAATTTTATGATGTAACAACCAGAGAGGGGGTTTGGTTGCAGTTGTAGACAGACATTGTGAAAATCATAACAAGATTTGCAAACCTGATTTAACCACGATTCCCAGACATTTTTTTTTTCAATTTCATTTCAACATCAACTAATGACATTAAACTCTATCAAACCCACCCATTCTTCCTCAATTTCCATTAGCATTGACCTTAATTCCCCCCAAAATAAATCTTTAATTGCATCAACCCATAAAAACAGACGAAAAAAATAAAAATATTAATCAATTCAAGTCACAAGACATAAATTACCAGCTTTCTCCCCAATAGATTTAACATTGTCAGCAGTCGATCCATAAATCATCCTCTCATCTCCTTACAAAAAACAAAATTAAAACTCGATTCAATCAAACACAGATCCATTACAACATAAAATACATAAAATATAAAAAACAATAAAAGAAAAAAAATTTTTTTTATTTTTTTTTCTCAGACGATTTGTGACATTTTCTCGTACAACCATTTCCCCAAAGTATAGGCTTTGTATCAAAACTTTAAGTGCTTCCTTCTGAGTCGTGGAAATTTATGACCAACGCCTTGCACTTTAGATATCACCAACCCCGGGTCTATCGTTTCTATATTCTACTTTACACACACCAGCCACTCATAACTCGTCACTGTTATGCAAAGTGGGTATTCACATCAGAATTCGTGTTAGTTTTCTAAAATAGCCGTTAAAATGTTTTGTAAAATTACATCCTCGAGTTATTACGCCATTTTTATACATTCAAATTGTTCCTTTTCGCAGTTTTCCGATGTTTAACACCGATAGCAGTCGATTGTGTTGATTTACTTGTTATATGTATATATATTTATGTTGGAAAGAGTCGCTGTCCAACGTCATTATGGGAGTTTTGAAATTGTGAAATGGAGATACGGATCGAGAGACTCGAGTCTCATCTTCCCGAGCCCCGAATTGACTAAATAATGAGTCACCTGGTCAAATTATCGCCGCGATAAAAGCGGCGAGTTCAATAATCGACAAATCCTCCTGGGTGACATTGGCAAGTGCTAATACCATTATCAGCACTTACCAAAACCCGTTTGTAATACGGAAAACAAATTTGAATATTCCTACTACCGATGCACGACAACAAACATTTCAATTCATACATTTTTAATGTCCTCTATCGACAATACAATCAACGAGAGTCATCAAAATGCTTACTTGAGTCGAGTTCCCAACCTGATTTTCCATTTCCAATCACAGATTGCGAGCTAATGGCGTTTCAACCTTCGAGAATAAAATTGACTCATACATACAAATAGGCTTTATCATCGCATTCCCCACAGTCGAATCCCCTTTTCTTGTGTTAATCTCAAACGTTGATATCTGCAATTCCGAGTACGGTTGGATCTCTCTTACAAACATCACGAATTCGTCAAACAGATGACTTAAAGAGCACAGTCACGTCTTGTGGAGAGGTGAGAAGTCTAACTTCCGGTTTATTTTAAGACCGTAAAAATTTCAAGGGTAATGCAGTATGGGTTAAGACGCATCAGTCATGAAATTTCAAGAGCTCATCTCAACCGGAAGTAACATTTTTTCAAAGATCTCTGTTACAAATGTTAGGAATTCGTCAAAAAATGACTTAAAGAGAACAAAGTCCCATCTTGGAGCGCTTTGAAATGGAACTTCCGGTTCATTTAAAGCTCTAAAATTTCAAGGACATCGTGGTACACGTAAGAAGTATGCGTCCATGAAATTTCAAGACTCCCAACTCGACCGGAAGTATCGTTTTAACCTGCTTTAAACATGAATGAAGACATCGCCATCCATTCATTCCACTACCATAAATTTTTATTATCTCATCCCCCCCCCCCTCCCCCCATAC
>JAQFZO010000780.1:0-20601 GCA_034695885.1 Geophilus flavus | reverse complement strand
ATTATTAAGGTAAGTGTAAGAAATGGATTTTGGGGCTGGGTGATGTATAATGGGGTTGATGGTGAATGGTAAAAATGCTTGGGTTCTGATTGGTTGCTTTTTCTGTGTCTTGGATTTATTCGCGGTGTCGTTGACGTATGTTTATTGGGATTTGAGTTTTGAGTTTTTGGGTTTTGCATTGTTGGATGTATTTTATTTTGTCAATAATGCTGTTTGGTTTGTTGCAGGAGGCGTTGGAGGCACAAGAATGTGATGAAACTGCAATAATGAGTGAAAAGTAATTGATTTTTTAATTGTTGAAAATTTTGTTTTGTTGTTAACAATGGAAAGATCACAACAATGTGTTGGAACTGCACTACATAGTTGAATGTTATGTAGGAATTGCTTTTTTTCATTGTTGGAGAAAATTGTTGCAAAGATTGAAGTTTTGTTGCGAGTTTTGTAAATTTTTGATAAGATTTTATTTAATTTTTAGTTAATTGTTGTATAATAAATGAATTGTTAATTTTTATTCATATATTTACTGAAATTCATAATAATTTTGATTTCATAATTTTATTGGGTAATTTTATGTACCGACAATCTCTTGACATTGTTAGAAAGTACAGATAATCACAACAATGTTTCAAAACTGCAACAAAAAGAGTCCAGACTCTAACATTATTAAGATTTTATTTTTCTCAACAATAAAAACAAGAGACCAAAAACTCGAACAATTAATAAAAATGAATTTCTTTATTCTTTCAATGATTGTTGAAAAAAAAATGTTTTGACAAACAATATCTCATCCATTCTTGTCAAAAAAAATATGGGAAGACCACAACAATATGAAAAAGCCAAAGGAAATTCTAACAATGACTAAAAGATATGGAAAAAAGCACTGTGGCGTTGCGCAAGAAGCAAAAATCTCTTTATTCGCAGCGGCGCAATAAATCACTTCTTATTCATTTATTTATTGATTTATATATTTATCCTTATTTTCCTATTACACTTTTCACTCTTTGCTGCTTTTCCAGCCCTAGTGAGTCGAACGTCATGTTTCAAAATGTATGATCCGACGGGTAGAAGCCGCCTTACAAATTCCTATCTCGCTTCGAGCTGTCAAAAAATTTGCCAAGCGAAACTGCCACCAAAATCCAACGGGGCATAATGGAAATTTTTCTTCAATATCACACTTGTTTAGTACAAAATATAACATATTTCAGCTTTCCCACTTTCCTCCCATAAACATTTGACAAAGATCATGTTTACAATCCACTTTTTCAAACAAACTTGGCCACCAACTACTGAACTGACTGACTACAAGTTCCAGTAAACAGCCTCTGGGATGATGAAAAAAATAATAATAAAAAAACATGGATGGAAGGAAGGAGGCACTCACTCTAGTAGTAATAAATATAATTAGTGGGCATGGTGCTATGGAAGCTCAAATTTCATTTTTTCTCATTTTTCTTGTATCTTGCTTGCTTTTAGCATCTGGTTTCTTGAAAATTGCACATTTCCTCAACCATCTGCCACATCTTTTTCCCTCTTTGCAACAAAAACATGAATTTACTACTGAGTTTTTTTTTAATTTTTAATTTGCACTATTAATTTTAATTAGATTTTTTTAATTAAAGTATATTAAAAAAATATATATATAGATAGTGAGTTAGATTAAAAATTAATCTAAATCAATTTTGTCTTACGCAGTAGCGTGTTTGCGAAGAAAAAGGTTTTTTTCTGTTTTTTAGTTTTATCTTGGAATTAATATTAAATTACAAACATGTTATCCAAATCAAAATCTCAAAATCAAAAATATAAAAAAACAACTCCCATTTTTGACAAATAGAAAGAACTCAACTTCAACCTCTACTTTTGGCATCAAATATTAATGGTAGAGAAGTTTAAACTGACAAGTTAAGACAAACAGCACTTGTTAAATTGTCAATTTGCACTTGGATGTCTTTATAATGCATGAAAACAACCAATACAACAGCTATCTACTGTTACAATTCTTTTGATTGTTGTAAAAAAACAATTGTTGGCATTGCTCTGTTGTCAACAATTAAAATAAACAACAATCATGTTACATTTCTTTAATTATTGTAACAAAAACCTTTATTGGCATTTCTGTTGTTATCAACAATTAAAGAAAGAACTGTTAAATTTGATTCAACAATACATAAATTGTTGAAAACAACAATGCAATAACACTTTATTCAATTTTCATAAAAAATCATTCTTCGCATAATTGTTAGCAACAATTACTTTCCAATTATTCAACAATCAAACAAAAAACAAAACCACTCAAAGAAACTCCGCGCAACTTTTTAACCCTAACTTCAATATTTAATCCCATAAAGGCATAAAAAATACAACATTGCATTTCTTATGCAAACACTCAGCCATCTCTACCAACTCTTCATGCATTATCCATCAACAAACACCAAAAACCATCCATCCACTCATCATTAATCCCAACAAATCACTTTACAACCCATCCAACCCCTCCAAAAAAATTTTCCTTCATAAAAAAAACCCACTTAAAAACCCACCCCCATTTTTTTTCAACAAACAAAAAAAAAAAAAAAAACCATCCTTAACCCCCACCCTTTTATCTCATATTTTAACGCCTCATTTACTTATCACACCAAAACCCAACCCCCATCAATTTAAAAAAGGAAAGACCAATTTCAACCCATTAATCACATGAGAAAACTTCAATTCATCAAAAAATCCTTCCAAAATCTCCATCAAAACAATAAAAAAATAAAAAAAATAAAAAATTTCTTGGCTTAGTATATTTATTCCAAGCCATGTTTCATTTAATCAATACCCACACATAATGACCATTGCAAATTCACATCTCCCCTCACTTATGGCCATCCCCATCTGAAACATTAATCTGAGTTTGCATCCCCTGGCACAATTCTGCTGATTGGATACACTCAGCACATGGGTCCCAATTTACAATTGCTTACAGTGTAAACAAGCCTGCAATTTATCACGGCCTATGTACATGCATTTATTATAAGAAACAACTGAGTTTGCGTGTTTAGGTGTCACTGAGGGGTGGCTTTTAAATTATTCTCTTTATTTACTTTTAATAAGCAAAGTAGAAAAAAACAATGTTAAATTAATCAAGAATATTGTGGGTTAAGACAGTATTGATTGTGTTTTCTTCTTGTTGTTGTTGAGTTAATTAATATTCTTATGTATTATTCTGTATGTCTTGAATTTAAAAAACTTGTGTTTCATGGCAATGAACTTTTTGAGGTTTAATTATTTATGTGTGGCTCCTGGTTTACATTTGTTTTTTTTTTCTGTTGAGGTAAATAAATTATGAAAAATGTTTGCATGTTTCTGTTTCTATGTATGTTTGTGAAATTACATTTTTTCTCGTGTTTTTTTCATGTTTTATTATGTGTGCATGTCTGAAATCCATTGTTTTGTTGGTAAAAATGAGTGTAGGTCATTATTAAATGATTGTTGGAAGGTTTAGACTAAAAGTCATTGTTAGATGATTATTAAAACTAAAATTCATTGTTAGATGATTATTAAAACTAAACTTCATTGTTAGATGATTATTAAAACTAAAATGCATTGTTAGATGATTATTAAAACTAAAATTCATTGTTAGATGATTATTAAAACAAATTCATTATTAGATGACTATTAAAACTAAAATTCATTGTTAGATGACTATTGAAACTCTTTGTTAAATGATTATTACAACTTATTGTCAAATGATTGTCAAAACTTCATTGTTAAAATTCATTATTAAACTCCTTTGTTGAAAACAATAAAAAAAATGCATTGCAAACCCTACAATTGTTCTAAAATTAATAAATAAAGAGGATTTCTGTTCAGGAAATGAAAAATGTTGTATATAAAAGAGAAAATAAAAAAAATGAAGAAGAAGCCTTATGTGATTGGTCAGCTATATGCACAGAAGTAAGTAGGGAAGTGGAAGGGGGGAAAAATAATAAAAAGAAAACAATTTTAGGATTCCTTTCTACAGTCCACCTTCTTCTTCTTCTTATGTTTCCTTTTCAAACAAGATCAAATTCAACCGAGTGGACAGAAAAATGCATCGTTGTACAAATACATTTTTCATTCTTCCACTAAAAGGAAAACAGAAGAAACAAAAAAAAAATTATTTTTCCCTTTGCTTTTAAAGTAGTTCCAATTTTTATATAGTTGGCACGCGGCCATCTTTTTCCTTACATAAATATTTTTCTAAAATTCCTATCGCTGCAATTCATCGGTCTAATGATGGAACCAATTGAAATTCTAATTGGTTTTCAAGATAAAATAGAAATTTCATATTTATTATATTTTTTTATTTCTTCGCATTACGGATGCCATAATTTAGGAAAGAATTGAAAAGGATTTGCAATTCTATCGGTTTTATTTATTAATAATTTAATCCTGCGCTCCAAAGTCTCGAAACGCACCGTATAACCCTTTCGTCACTTCCATTTTTTTATTTTTATGGGGAAATTTACAGTTGCGCCTTGCTTGCGGTCATTTTGATCGTCCAGTAAATAAAAAATTAAATTTCAATGCATATAACAATTTCAATACAAAAATCACCAGAAATATGGAAAAAGGGGTTTCACATTTTTTTTCACTAAATTCAAACCTAAAGAAACCGAGAAAAAATTAAGCATATGGTCATTTTGACCGTCATTGACTTACAAATCCCTCCAAACAAAAACAAAATTTAAATTTTTTCATGTTAATTTTAATATAAAAATCACCTGACGATCATTTTGACCGTCCTCAATAAATACGAAAAAACGACTTTCACAAACCTAAAAATTAAATTTAAAAAAAAAAAATCAGCATGCGGTCATTTTGACCGTCAAGCCATCTCCAACCCCCCAAAAAAACAATTCAAAAAATGTTTAAAAAATTAAAAAGTAAATAAATTTTTTTCTCACATCAATTTTAATTTTTAACATGAAGATCACTATGACGGTCATTTTGACCGTCCTCAACAAACATGAAAATACGAATTTTCACATTTTTTCAATTTAAAAAAAAAATTATTAAAACTTATGGTCAAAATGACCGTCGTCGACTTTCATAAAAAAAAATTTTTTCACACATCAATTTTAACACAAAAATCACCATAACGGTCATTTTGACCGTCTTCAATAAAAAAATTTTTAAAAAATAATCATGAAATTTAAAAAAACATCAAAATTTTTCATCACTAAAAAAAATTCAAATTTAATCCTTTCCCCTAAACCTCCTTCTTTAAACCCCCTCACCAACCAACCAGCAGAAATTCTGATCATTTTGATGTAGCCCTGCAACACGTGCTCGTAACTTCATTACGAGTCAAGCTGCCACCCAAAACTCTCTCTCTCCCATCCCTCCCTCCCTCCATCCCATCCAACTCTAAGCCGAAAACTTGGCAAGCGAACGACGCTCTGCACAGGCACAGTTCGGCTTGTGCAATGAGAATTCGCGTGCATTCAAAGCTAGACTCGACATTCATCACGGTCTGGGGACCAATAGACTCGGGCGACAAGCGCTTATTGGATGCACGGCGGCGAGCGAGTCGAGCAGCCGAGCAGCCGAGCCGAGCCGAACTCAACCGAGTCGAGTTAGGCGTAATCATCAAAACCCGCATCGATGCGGGTGCGGGGGTTTTCCGAAGCCCTTTTCATGCACAAGACGCCTTGGGAAAAATTAATCTTACACCATCCACGACCCCAGCCATGATCTAAGACCCGTTGCCATGGGGATGGCCATAAAAGGACGGGGGTGAACATGCTTTTGCTGTTTATGACAGCACACTTTTTTTTTTATATGTTATGTACGTTATGTTATGTTATATATATATTTTTTAAGGAAATGTTATGTATACAAGATGGTTTTTCGGGGAAATGTATGGTAAGTTGGTTTTTGTGTGGATTTTTATGATGGGTTTTTATGTTAAGTGGATGAATGGGGTGACGCGTGAGTTATGGTGGTTTGATTTTTGTTTTAAGGTGGTTTTAAAATGGCCAAAAAAGGAGGTTTAGGCGATGTAAACGTGGAAATTATGCCATAATTTGTTGTCGTTGGTCGTGAGTTATTGTTGTCACGTGCTTGGAATTGCTGGAATTTGGTGGGAGATGTTTAAAAAATGTTTAATAAATTGAAAAATGTATTGTTTTGCATAGATTTGTATTGTTAGCAAAAAGCATTGTTTTTTTAAATAAAAACTCATTGTTTGATTTTACCATTGTTAAAACTCATTGTTAGAGCCTTGCAATTGTTAGCTAAAAGTGTCCAGACTTATTGTTACAGACTTGCAAATGTAAAAATTCATTGTTGCAGACAAACATTGTCAAAAATCACTGTTAAAAACCAACAAATGACCAAAATCACTGTTAAAAACCAACAAATGACCAAAATTCATTATTAAACACCTTCCAATTGCTCCAATCCATCATTATTAAAACCTACCAAAATTCATCAATTATTTAAAAAAAATAAAAACACACCATTGTTTAAACCCCAACAAACACCTAAACAATCAAACCCCACCACCCCAACCCCAAACCCCTAAAAACCATTCAAAAAAAGACAGAAAAAAACCCGAAAAAAACCCTTTAAACCAATCACAGCTCCATTTGACCCTAACTTCCTCAACCAATCAAAATCTCTTCCTCTTCAAGACTTCAACCCCCCCCCCCCACCCACCACACACACACACATACCACCACCCTACACTACAACAACCAAACCCAACCCAACCAACCTCACAGAACAAAAAAAAAATAAAAACAAACAAATAAATATTAAAACAAAAACAAAAGAAGAAAAAAATAAACAATCATACATAAAACTCTTGTCTGAACAGTAAATACAATTCTCTATTTACACAAAAAAAATATTTGTCGATACATCCGAAAACTCCGGCGTAATGGACGAAAACTCACTTTTAAGCCTAAAAATTGCTTATATCTTTTATTCTTGCAGACAGCTCGTCCATATTCTCCTTTTATTCTCCTTATACTTCTTTCCAACTGCTGATTCAACTCAAAAAAATTTTTTTTTCTTTCTTTCTACATACATTTTTTTTAACCTTCCTCTGGTGGCTCAAATGCCCCTCCTTCTTCTTTTTTTTCCTTTTCTTACATTTTACTGGACATAGCACATTTCTGACTTGCAGAAAAATCGATTCTAAAAATATTCTTCCTGATTTCTTTCACAGATTTTTCAAAAGGAGAAAAAAAATTATTATATATATATATAAAGTCTGTTTTTTTTTTAAATATATTTTTTGGGGAAAAGAAAGTTTTTACCAATGATAAAACATTTTTATTTAAAAGAAATATAAAAAGGAGTTTTCCTTTTCATACCCTCCAGCAAACTGCAAACCACATGTTTTCAATCAAATTTTCTATGGTTTTGGTTTTGGAAAAAATTTTATTTAAAAAATTGTGGGTGGGATAAAAAATGTTTGTTTTAAAGGAAATATATTGTTAGGATTGATTTACATTGTTTAACTGTAGGTTTGTTTTATTCTAAACTGGTTTACGTAGTTTGACGTTCTGTCATTGTTGTCATTTTTTTGGATTTGTATTGTTAAAACCACTGTTAAACACTTATTCTGGTTTTATATTGTTTCAATTTAAAAAAAGCATTTCAATTGTTCATTGTTGGAAGTTTAAAACAAACATCAATTGTTAAATTTGCAATAATGGTGTCGTTTATTGGATTCACATTATTTGAAATATTTTATATTATTGAAAATTTGGATCAACGATATATTGTTGAATTATCAAGCTCGTATTGTTAAACCTTTGTCAAATGCAATTATTTAATCTGGATTGTTTCATTCTAAACCAATTTACCTAGTTTGAGATTCATTCGTTTGCAATCTTGGTGCATTTTGTAACTCACATTGTTAAAAACCATTGTCAACCTGACTAAAACTGGCTTCACATTGTTTCAATTAAAAAAAGCCATGTCAATTGTTGAATTTGCAACAATGGTGTCATTTTTTTGAATTCACATTGTTAAAAACCATTATTGAACACCATTGTTAAACTCACTTGCATTATACTGTTTTTAATTAAAATAAACCATTTCAATTGTTGAATTTTCAACAACAGTATCATTTTTTAAATTCACATTGTTAAAATCCATTATCAAACTGACTAAATCTGCCTTCACATTGTTTCAATTGTCAAATTTTCAACAATGGTGTCTTTTTTTTATCAATTCACATTGTTAAACCAAAAATTCCCCTTTAATCATCCAATTTCCAACAAGTCATCTCACAATCCTCACATTGTTAAACTTGACTATTCACCGAAACCCCATCGTTCGTTCAAACCCCCATCTCCATTCCAAAACGCTGAACCAGCACGAAAAAAAAACGCATCAACATAAGCAGCTTTCGCAATTGGCTTCCTCGAGCCAAGATCCATGCACCATACCTCACACCATGTGACTCCCTTCACCCAATAATTTCTCTCTCCATTCAAGCTGTCATGCCAAACCAAAAAGGTATAAGAAACATCCATGTATCACATCACCTTAGCATAAACCATTCATCATCATCATCATCCAACGACATTTTTCCACTCAAAAACCTTTAAAAAACATTGTTGTACATACAAAAACCTTCCCCTCAATACCCCAAAACCACTTTACACCCTCTATACCCCCTTATCACACATTTTAAGCCTTTTTTTTCAGACTTAACCCAATCAAAGGGTCCCCTTTTTTCAATAGAGAAGGGGGAATTTGATATAAAACCCCCTTCCTTGTACTACAACCCCTAACCCATGCACCCCATTAGTCACTGTGAGCACATGTATGCAAACCAATTATATGCTCGTTCAAAAGAGACCACCCACTCAAATTGACCCTATGCAAATGTTTAAGAGGTGAAAAATTTACACCCCATTAAATTTAAAATTCAAAAATTAAAAAAGAAGAGGTGTGGGGTTAAAAAATGGTCACTAGAGGGAGGGGGAATGGGGATAAAGGAGATGAAGGGGGTTTTTGGATTTTGAGTGTGTGGGTAATAAATCAGAGATTTCAATTGGTCGATTCAAAGTTGGTCATTTGGAGTTAATTTTTTAATATTTTATGTGTTATTTGAGTGTGATGAGTGAGTGGGGTCAGTTATTTGTAGCTTTTTTATTGTTGAAAGGATACAAAAGTATAAAAATTGATTGTTTCAATAATGTAGGAAGGTGTATATTGTTGTGATTACTATTTTTAATAATTCAGGGGTTTATTGTTGTGATTATGGAGTACTATTTTTAATAAGTGTATTGTCATGATTGCATTGTTTCATGAAAAAGTAGAAGGATGTCAACAATGGTGTTGAAAGTAAAAATGTATTGTTTGATTTACTGTTCAATTTCTCATTGTTTAAAAAAAATCAAGTGTGATGACAACAATGTTGTATTTGTCAGACATTTTCTTTTAAAAAACACTTTCATTCTTCCAAGAACATTGTTTGATTTACTGTTCAATTTTTCTTTGTTTTAAGAAAAACCAAAGTGATGCACAACAATGATCTATGAAACAATGTAGATTTTAAAAAATTCATTGTTTTAAAAATGCTATTGCATTGTTTGATTTATTGTTGAATTGTTCAGTGATGAACAACATTGTTGCAGTTATACAACAAAAATAATACATGAAACAATATAGATTTTAAAAAATTCATTGTTTCAAAAATACTATTGCATTGTTGGATTTATTGTTAAATTCTTCAGTGATAACAACATTGTTGCATTTGTTACAGTGAAACAATATAGATTTTTAAAAATTTCAATTGTTTCATTTTCAACAATGAGAAAAAAAATTTCAGACTAAAAAATGCAGATTTTTATGCCAAATTCATTCACAATCTTTTGGATCTGTGTCGAATTAACCCTAAAACTCGTTTGGGGAATCGGTATCGAGAAGTTTGACCTTGGATTTTTTTTTAGGAGTTCCCAATGGGAAATACACTCACCATCGAGGAAAAGAGACAAAAGAGGGGTGGTGAGGAGGTTTTTGTGTGTGTAAACTGAAAAAAAAGAGGGACTAGGGGAGGATAAGCCAGAGGTGAAGGAAGTGACAATTTTAAATTGTATACACTCCCATTGGGTATGTTCAGTTTACCCTCACCTCGTGTGTTATTATCAGTTGGTTATAATTTGGGTTTTCTTTTTTTCTTGGTTGGTAATAATTGTTTTTTTTTGGGTCTTGGGATGGTGATTGGTGAAGTTTGGGAAAGTGAAATTATATGGATGTTTTGTTTGTGCCAGGATGTTGGGTGAATGGAGGAAATGTGGGGAAAAGAATACATTTTTTGATGTCGGTGTGTTTTTAATTGTTGGGAATTTTAAAAAAAAATGTTTAAATTGTTTTTTTTTTATTTCTTTTAATTTTTATTGTTGAAATTATAAAAATTGTTTTTTGAATTGTTGAAAATTTGTAGTGTTTGTGGAATTGTTGGAGATTTTTATTGTTTTTTGAAATTGTTAAAAATTTTCACTGTTTTTGAATTGTTGCAAGTTTTCAGTGCTTATTGTTGAAAATTGATTAAATTGTTGGATATTTCCAGTGTTTATTGTTGAAATTGTTGAAAATGTTCATTCTTTTTTGAATTGTTGGATATTTTCAGTGATTATTGAAAATTGTTGAAATTGTTAAAAATTTTCATTCTTTTTGGAATTGTTGCAAATTTTCAATGCTTATTGTTAAAAATTGATTAAATTGTTGGATATTTCCAGTGTTTATTGTTGAAAATTGATTAAATTGTTGGATATTTTTTGTGTTATTGTTGAAATTGTTAAAAATTTTCATTCTTTTTTTAATTTTAGGAAATTTTCAGTGTTTTTTGTTGAAAAATCATTTAAATTATTACAAAATCTCCACCAATTTTCCATTTTCCACCACCAAATTCCTCAATTTCCATCATAAATTTCCACCAACCAAAAAAATCATTTCAACCCCGCAAACAATTCCTTAATTCATTCTCATCACATCGCATCCATCCAAAAACCCAAATCAACATTTCCCCATATTTCTCCCAACTCTATTTCCTTTTTTGTAAAGAAGAAAAAAAATATAAATTTATTGGTTTCCCTCCCCATAAAATCCCAGCTTACAAATTCCCATCCGAAGCAAGGCACAGAGACCCATCAATGACTCAATTAGAAACCCCCTACCCACTACCCCCTTACGACTGCTCCCAAAAACCCCTCTTAGGCATGGTTCAAAAAATTGCAATTGTATGTCAATCAAAAGCCCACAGAGAGAGATAGAAATAAAGGCAAAAAAAAATGTTTAACCGGAAGTCAAAAGACAATTTAATAAAATACAATTACAATCATGTAACTGATATTTTTAATGTCAAATTCACCTGTCTAAACATTAAAACAAAAAAAATTCATATCAAAATGTCAAGTAAATAAACAATTTTTTTCATTATTTTGCAAATATTATATATTAATACCCATAATTCAGTGTGATTTCAAATTTCAAATTTTATTTTATGTCACATGAATCATTTAACCACAATTTGGGCATTAATTTATAATAATTTTTTGAATTTTCTTTTTTTGTCAGCATGTAATAATGATTGGACATTTTATTTCTCATAAAAATTTTTTTTTCCTCCATAAAATATTAATTGCATTTTTTTAAGTTGAAAAAACTTAAAACCTCATAAATAAATGAAACTTAACACTCAATTACCTCCATGGTATTATACTAACAGGTGACCATATCATATCGTAATAAATTATTACAATCCCTGTAATTATTATCATTTATTTAACCAAGATTAGAATTAACTCTTATTTATAGATCTAAACACATTTTAGATGAAAAAATCCCATAATTTGTTCCTGTTTAGGTATGAATTGTACAAAATGTTTAATTTTTTGTTTAATTTATTGTTATAGTTCATAATTTTCAACAAATTACACTGATACTTGAAAGTTTAATTGTTTTAAATGTATAGTATTTTTACTAAACTAATTTTTAGCATTTTAATTGGTTCAAATTTAGAAAATTTGAAATAATTAAAATGCTAACAATTAAAATTTTGGAAATTTGCAACAATTAAAATGTTAACAGTTAAAAATTTGAAATTATGAAACAATTGAAATGCTACTACTTAACAATTAAAATTTGGAAAATTTGAAACAATTAAAATGCTACACTTAACAATTAAAATTTGAAAAATTTGAAACAATTAAAATGCTACTACTTAACAATTAAAATTTGGAAAATTTGAAACAATTAAAATACTAACAATTAAAATTTTATGAATTTGAACTTCAAATTTACAATTTAGATCCATTTTAAGTGTTTCAAATTCTCAATAGTTTAATTGTTAGCATTTTTATTGTTTTAAATTTTCAAAAATTCAATTGTTGGCATTTTAATTATTTCATATTTCCCAAAATGCAATTGTTAGCATTTTAATTGTTCAATTTTCAAAATTTTAATTGTTAAGCAGTAGCATTTTAATTGTTTCATAATTTCAAATTTTTAACTGTCAGCATTTTAATTATTTCAAATTTTCCAAAATTTCTCAATTTTTTAGCAATACCATATTTAATCATTTTCCTTTCCAAACCTCTCAAATTTCCTTCATTATTAAAACTTTCCAAAAATACTCAACGAAACCGTTGCACGAACCCATCATTATTTGCCATCAAACAATTTTATACCATCCACCGTATAAATTACACCCAACCAACACAAAACCTAAAATTAGATCCAAAAACACACCAATTTAATCACCATCAAATCAACCAATTACCAAAACTCAATTTCAAATCATCATGATACCACACACTCACACTCAAACACACACACATTTCTCTATAATCAATTAACAATTAAAAGTTATTCACCTTTAAAAAAAACTTAACCCTAATTTAACCTCAACCTGACACAACTCAGACCACAGACTATTAATTAAAATGCAAGGTCTGGCTCAAGGTTGTCTGACTGACTTTTAAATAAATTAAAAGAAAAAAAAATCTTCACGGCTCATGAAACCGGACAAGGATATTTCTCACGAAAATCCAGAACAATAACATGCGAAAAAATTGCAACTAGATTCGAGATATGCACACAACAAACACACGTGCATCCACACAAGAATGAGAGAGAGAGAGAAAGAAAAAAAAAGAATAAATTTTCCCCATTTTGAATTTTCCATTATTCATAGGTGTAACTTCCTGTGATGATAAAATGATGAAACAAAGTGAGAAATGAAAATTAGGAGTAATCGTCCCACCAGACAATGAAACTGGCCACCTGTCAAAAACCTGCTTGATTGGAATTAGTTATCTTACTGTTAGGGATGGAAATTTTAAAATTTTGATAATAGGTCAGGTTGTGGAATAATTCGTCACTAGGGGGACTCCAATTAAATTTCTCACCTTTCTAGAGATGTTAGAATAATTAGGGATATATTTCTGATGATGCTAACAAAGACCGAAAAAACCGTGGCGGGTTTTTTTCTGAAATTTGATTGTTTCAAAAATTTAGTGTTTTCATTGTTACAATTTTTAGCATTTTTATTGTTTTTAGTTTGCAGCATTTTCATTTTTTAAAATTTTTAGCATTTTTATTGTATGAATTTTTAAAAATTTTCATTGTTTTAAATTTTTAGCATTTTCATTCACTGTGTTTCCATAACAGGATTTTTTGAAGATTATCTTGTTTTTGTTAATTGTTGAGTATTGTTGTTAATTGTTGTTTTACAGAATAATCCTCAAAAAAACTCCATCATGGCAAAATTGAATGTTTAAATGTTTAACATTTTTAATTCATTGTTTGAGATTTTTAGCAGTTTCAATTACATTGTTTCAGAATTTTAGCATTTTCAGTTTCGCTGTTTCAAAAATGTAGTATTTTCATTGTTAAGCTTACAATTTTTAACATTTTCATAGTTTTTAGTTTGTAACATTTTCATTTTTTCAAATTTTCAGCATTTTTATTGTTCCAAATTGTTAAAAATTTCCATTCTTTTAAATTTTTAGCATTTTCAATCCATTGTCCATATTTTCAGCATTTTCAAAAATTCCAGTTTCAACTTTATATACAATAATTTTCATTATTTCAAACTTCTTCCATTGTTGAAACTTTCCAACAATACTCAACAAAAAAAATTAGTAGGAATTATATAAGTTTGACAATTTCCTCCTCCATTTTATTCCCCATGTGTGTATAAACAGAAATTTATGTCTGAAAATGAGACACAAATTTTGATAAATGATTATTATCCAACAGACCAACTGCCAACTGCCAGCAACTGGCACCCAAGAAACAGCAAGTCAAAGAACTATCATAGAGGGAAGGAGGGTGGGAGGGTGGGAGAAGGGAAAAGAGAAAGTGGGAGGTGAGTGGTCATTCCATCAATCATAACAGCTGTCACAGGCTCCTGCCATCTCCATACAATCACAGTGTGGATTACTACAAGGGTGCCACGTTTTTGAAACAAATGTAAATGTCATGCTGTTTTCCTATGTCAAAATGGCACCAATAAATCCCCTCCATCTTTGAACAAACCCTCCCTAAACCTAATTCAAAATAAAAGACAAAAAATAACATAGAAAAAAAAAAAAGGTGAAAATTTTTCACAAAGCCCCATTAAGTGTGGGCATTTTCACTTTTCTGTGAAAAAAAAATAAATTTCACTGATAAGATTTTTTTTTTTTTTTTTTTTTTTTTTACAAGATGAAGGATAATGATTTTCCTTTTGTAGGAAAAAATTGTTTTATCAGTTTGGGACTTGGGTCAAATTGAGTTTTTTTTTTTTTTTGAAGGAATTTCGGAGTTTTCGGCTTTTCGTGGATGAATGGATGGAAATTCGGTTGGATTTAGTCATTTCTGGTTTTTGTATCGATTTTTGTGTTATTGATGTTTTGGCTGTGATTAAATGAGTTTTGGTTTCCATGTGTGATCAATCCATGTGTGAGTCATTTGGGTCTAGATTTTCATCGTTGGGATATTCTGGGACGGTTTGTTTGTTGAAGGTGAAATGTAGGTATTGTTGTTAAAATTCATTCTTAGTTGTAATAATTTAGTTTTTTGAAAATTAAAATTCTCAGGAATTCTGGGGCCATTGTAGGGACGTAATAAAATTTAATTTTGGGACATAATGAGACATCAGAAAAAATTTTATTTTTCCTAAATAAAAAAAACTCTGGGACACAAAAAATTATGATTTTTCAAAATAAAAAATTCTGGGACAATATGGGACATTGCAAATCCGATTCTAGAACATCATGGGTCAGTTTAATAAAACCATAATTCTGGGACATCATAAATTATCATAAAAAAATCATTTAATTTCTCCAAATAAAAAAATCTAGAACATAATGGGACATTTTAATATAACCATAATTCTGGGACATCATACAACATAATAAAAAATTATAATTTCACTAAAACCATTATTCTAGACCATGAAACACAGCACCAATCCAAAACTCTATAGCAAACTCTGGTCCATAATGGGACACATGAGAAAACTAATAAAACTCAACATCCAGAAGGCATTTCCAGCTTTTTGACATCCAAAAAAAAAGTGGCGAATATATCAAAAATAAAAAACGTGGTTGGAAAACAGCGAGTCATCCACATACAATATGCTCGACGTTGGGTAGAATGGAATAAAACATGAAAAGAAGAAGAAGAAGAACTTTTAGTTGGGGATGGGCAAAGCTCATAGATTTGGCTGCTGCTTTTGCTATTTGCTGCTCAGGTGAGCCTGGAGGATGGCAGATGACCTAAGAGCACATCAGTTGGCTGCGTGCCAAGCCAGTAAGCATCAGCCAGCAAAGATGAGAGAGAGAGAGAGAGAAACCACTCCACTCACTCCTCCTCACTCCTCCACCCTACTCTACAATGACAGCCAGAGACGCATCTTTGGGGCTCGGAGCGGTCAGATAGCAAAAGCAAGCCAACGGCTAGCCTCGACAACCAACAATCCCTCCCTTGGCATCAAGGGTCGTCTCCATCTCTTTTCCTATTCCGTTGCCTTCAAATCCCAAAGGGATGATAGCATGAGAATGCCTCGAGATGATGAAAAAAAAAAAAATACTTCAAACTCCCGAGTACGCACTAGGATAAGACTTCTTCAACAAACTAGGCCTACTCTAAAAACATTTTTTATTTTTTTATTTTTTTTTTGGTTACAAATTTTTTTTTTACTGTAGATTGGTCGCGAAGGATGTTATTTTGGAAAAATTTGGAAATTTTTTTCTGGGGGGGGATGAAGATTGTTGATAAAAATTGGGATTTTTGTTTGTTTGTTTGGTATTGTTGTGAAATTGTTGATTGTTTGTTTGGTTATTGTTCCGGAATTGTTGATTGTTTGGTATTGTTAAACAATTGTTGCGATTTTGAGTGTTCATCAACAATATACTCGAGCTATTGATTTTTTGACATTGTTGAAGAGTTTGACAATTAAACCATCTAACAATGCCAAAAAATCAATAATTTCACAACACTTCTGTTGAATGAACACTCAAACCTGCAACAATTGTTTAACAATGCACAACCAACAAACAGACCAATCAACAATGCATATAAAACAGAGTATTGCATTGTTAATCCCAAAAAAACATTATTAACACCAACTATTACAAAACAATCAGAAAAAATTAAAAAACCCTTAAAAAACCAAAAAATTGAGTTTCAAACAATGCAAACTACACACAACTCAACCAAAAATACCCCCACGACTAAAAATAGAAATAAAAAAAAAACACGAAACAAACAACCCAACAACCCTTACCCTAATCCAGCACACTATAATTTCCCATTTGAAAATAACACCAATCTACAATCCATCATTACGACCATAACCCAACCCATCACCCATCACCCAAGTTAAGTAACCACTTATAAAGTATTCAACTTTCCCTCACAAAAACACCAACAAACAAAATAGTAGTACATTTATATAAAATACAATTTATATAATATATTTTCTCCTATAAAACCATTTTCCACACCCACATCATAACACACTTGTCATTTTACTGTCACGTCAATTCCCTTTAAACCATAATAACAACCCTCAATCCCCCACCCACTACCTACAACACAATGAAAAAAAATCCAACCCTTTAAAAAAAATTTTCCTTCATAAACAAAAACTCTCTTAAAAACCCACCTCCATTTTTTAACAAAAATCAAAAAATCAAATTTACCTCAGTCAAACGCTTATAAGTTTGTTCAGCTGGTTGATGGTTGACCACTAGGGACAGTACCCTATGATTGTTTACTAGATGCCCTTTTGGATTTGCGTCAAATACTTCACAAAAGAGGCAGACATTATCGTCGTCGTCCATCTCACAAGCTGGGTTCGTTTAGTCATTTACACCAGTGCAAATGTGTTTACACCAGTAATAACTTGAAACCTTCTTGAAACTTTCCATGAGGCTTGAAAACTTAAAAATACCTTACAAACCTCTGGGAATAATTGAATTCTGTGAGCAGGATTCAATTTTAAACAGTTTTTTGCTAAGGAATCTCTATTGCAAAATTATTTTCTCTTTCTCTTACTGTAACAGACCTATTTTAAATCGACCACGTCTGGTCGAGTGAGTCGATGATAGCTTATGCCGTACGACCATCAAACTGCTATTAAAACATTAACTACAATTCAAGGGTTCTAAACACCAGTAAGAACGAAATTGATGATTATTTAAAATATACATAGCATTTTTATGCATAATATTTATCCTTAATTGTCGTAATTTACGATTCAAAACTTAGATAGAGAAAAAATGGCATCACAGACGCCGAAGTAGATGTAGATTGGCTTTGAACGCTGGCCTGGTTCCGAATCCACAGATGAAACGGGATCCACAACCGGGAGGCTTCCCTTTTACCACCTGTCGAGGCAACCAGTGATGAGTCCACGGCCAATTTGGACACCTCCATGGGTAATGCAATGCCCGTAAAACCTCTACTACCAGCGGCAGATATCGAACACCGCGGATAAACTGGTTAACTATGTGATTAGTTACCTCCTCCTTAGAGGAAAAACTACACCCCTGGGTCGGTGAGGTAGGCTTCCACTGTCTCGCCTTTGGTCCGGATTCATCTTCCAAATTGTTGTCTGAAGACGTATGGGTGACTCTACAGACTTGAAATGGGTTCTACCACTGCCCTAAGCTCCACATAGGTCTTCTGTAAAATGTCCTCCGGAAGAATGAGCGACCAGCTTAGAATAGAATTTTAGGCCCTATCATCAGTCGAATAATCTTGGAATCTTTGATTTTTCGATGTCATTGATGGCCATAAACTCTTCAAATCCCTCTATCCAGTCACTCCATTCTTGATTAGTTTTTCCTTTAAAGGGTAGAATGGACTGTCGCGGATGCCACTTGTAACAGGACAGACGTATTTCGCTGTTACGTAAATTGATCCGACTTCGTATTCGTGCGACAAACGTAAATCTTTGTATAATAAAATAAAGACACAAGACACTTGATTTCAGGTTTAAAATAGAACAAATATATTTATTTGGAATAAAATAGGTAAAAAACCTTCTCTCGGAACTGTGGACCCAAACAGAACAGTTACCATCTTGTTTTTTAGGCTTAGGTCCTATTCTAAAACTTCAAATTGACTATAAAACTGACCTCAGGGTGTACTAGGCAGGAAGAAAAGCTAATCACACAGGTAATTTTAGTGACCGTGTTACTGTTGCATCCCTGGTGTTGTCAGAATGGGGGACACAAACAAACATTCCTGTTTCAAAATTGAAATTCCATTCGTTTGATAATTATTTAACTACTTTTCAATTTCTTTATTCATTTGTTTTCGTTATGCTTTGAGGATCACATTGGTAGTAACCACGTAGTAGGGTTTGTCTACCGGTTTTTACCGGCAGATAAAAACCGGTAAATCGGTCATTTTTTGGCTTTACCGATTACCGGTAAATCGGTATTAGTAATTTAGACTTCTGAGAGTCCAAAAACCTACTTTTCCGATCGTAGAACAAACCAAATCATGTCATATTTGGTATTGTTTGAATCCCCTTGTTGTTGCGAGCCCGAAAATCTAGATCCTGTCTTTAAAAAATGTGCGTATAACAGCATAAAATGCACATTTTGATGCCATTGCACTTTTTTCAAAGATGATACCTAGATGTTTACTTCAGGACTGTTCTTATGATATAGTTATGACTGAGAATGGGACCATTTCAGAACTTTTTTCACTATCTACTGAAGTCCCAGTTCAATTCTCATTCTTAAATACCATATTTCATTGTACAATTCAGCTTTTTTTTTTAACATCAATCACCTTATTGCGATTTTATTAACTATTCGCTTATTTTTTCAAAGTGAAACCTAAATTTCTGAACTCGCAGCAACGAGAGCATTCAAACAATACCCAATATGATACACTTTAATTTCATCTACAATTTATATGCCAATTTTGAGTTTAAAATTTTTTTGATTAAAAGTTGTATGGTGTCCCAGGATTTTTGACTTGTAGTCTAGTCCACTTCTGAGGGCTAATGGTTTCTAGGTCTAGGGGAAAGACACCTCCACGTCCTACCTCTGTATAGTAGACTTGGTGTTCTTGGTTTGTTTCCTTTCGATTCTAGGGACCTATTTTTCTGTCGGTGTTCATTTCATATGCAACCAAGCAATGTTATAATTTGGTCCTTATAAGAAGGGTTTTCATTTCATTTGTGATGAAGCTTTATTTTGGGCGGGGGACTTCTACATCGATAACATAACTTAGTTGAGTAATGTCAGAAAATTTTCAGAACATGCTTCATTGCTTTGTTATAAGTGGTTACATGGGGAGAAACTAATGCTATGTTCACACCTGAACCACTTTTTGATAAAGTTTGCTTGGTTGCTTTTGTCTGGCAACATTGCAACATACACAATGAAATATCAAGGTAATGGAGGTTTATTTGAGATTTGTGGCGTCATGTCTCATCATATTTTAACCACCTTTTAACATGACCTGCTCACTTTGAGAAATATTGCATCCACACTTAAACCACTTTCTAATTCTTTAAAAAAATGGCCGATGTTCTATAAGTTTAAGCTATAGAACTTTTTAAAAAGCGGCCAAATAACTGCAGAATTTATGCAGATTGTCTGCACTTTTTGCAAAAAATCTGCAGATTTTTTTAGTTAGGTATTTATCAAAAGTTTGGCAGTCATTATTTGACGCAAAACATTCATGCCCACTTTTGTAATTATTAAAATCTCATTAAATTTACCTTTTTCTACAGCAAAGATCAAAGTTTAGGAGACTCATCAATCCCAACGAGCCCGATAGCAAGTCCGAGTACTGCAACACAGACACCACCCCGCCGAACACTTACCTCGATCCCATCAGACACTCCACGTAGGCCAAAAAAGACAAAGAAAAAATCCCCAGAACTCCTCAAAGCACCACCCGGGCGAGAAATAGTCCCATCATCCACATTTCGATGGCCCATGCTCGCCGAAGAACATCAGCCCGAAAGACACCATCAGCAAGACACAGATTCCCCAGGACCCTGACGACGTCAGGAAACTCCTGTGCAAACTCCTGTGCAGTGTGTGGAGGGAGAAGAGACGAAGGAAGATGACGTCACCCTCAAAATGGATT
>JAQFZO010000779.1:0-20618 GCA_034695885.1 Geophilus flavus | reverse complement strand
GCGCAAATTCCCTAGTGTTTGAGCTTCGTGCTTGGTTTTTGAGGCGTAATTTTCAATCAAACACACTGTTTAAAATCAAGATGGAGGTCCCCTAGCACCCATCTAACACTACAAAATTTTTTTTAGCTTTATTCAATGTGAATTCATTGTTAAATTAGAACTTTCACATTTGTAAAATTGTGGGAAGTTAGCGTGAAAGATGGTTTGTAAATCTGATGTAAAGGCTATCTTTAACCACAAAAAAGGTAAGGGCTAGCTCTTCCCACAAATTTACATCAAATTCAATATGTGTAAAGCTGAAATTTTTTGCAGTGTAACAGTTTCGGCTAGAGTACAAGCGCAAGTTCAAGCACCCATTTATTCCGGGCCTTATATGCGGGTTGACGTTATAACCGAGGGCGTTGTGAGTGGGTTCCACTGTATATAGAAATGACATTACAGCAAGGACCACGTAACTTTGAATCATAAGTCACAGTTTTGATGTAATTTTGATGTAATTTCAAATGAAAAACAACTATAAAATTGTTTTTCGCTTTAAAGTTTTATGGTCAGAACTCAGACTCTAGCTGCTGGGTTATAATGACAACTTACATTGGAAGAAATGCAATGCAGTCTTATACGAAAAAAAACACCTCCAAGACACCTAGTTTTTGCTCACTTTTGATTGGTTGGGGAATGAGGACCTTGCTGTCACGGGAGTCTAATGGATGAGTTTTTCATGAGGCTGTACAATAATGCAATAAGTTATGTAATTAAAAATCGATGTTGCGAGAGTTTCGATTTTGATTTTGACAATTGTGAGATTATTCGATCATTATGTGACGAGAGCTTCAACCGATTACGTGACTAATCGAAGTAACGCTCTAATGACAAATCGAATAGAATAATCCCTAAAGTCCTCTGGAGGAGTTTCTGCACCATCAGAACAACAGATGCAGTGTTCTTTAAAAGGGGAATCAAAACTACAGACAATTTTGAATATTAAGAAAATTGCACGGATGCACAATCGCAACATCGATTTTATTTATGAAACTGTATATTACGTTAGCTACGTTCAATCTATTTTCTATTTCAGTCATTTCTGCAACCGGAAACCACTGGAAAAAGTGTGCAGAACCAGTTTTCTCTCATATCAGATTTTCTGAAAACCTTTGTCATAACAGCGGCTCGCCTCGAGTCATTAGATGCGTTCAATTACCATTCGATTTCCCCGATTTAAGAAAAACGAATTTCGATGACGTATAAATCATCAAACACAACAGCCAAAGCTTGGCTTTACTTTTGATGACGTTTTATACGTCAAAGAAATCCGTTTTTCGTAAATCAGGAAAATTGGCAGCAGAAATCCGTTTTCCACGTTTTGCTTGCCGTTTCATCGCCACCATTTTGAAATCGATTTAGGCTGGCGATCAAAGCTGAAATCCGATTTCGTCGTTTTCATCAAAACGGCGAAATCTGATTTCGGAAATCGAACAGAGATCAAACCTAGCTGCAGTGTAAAGTAACTACGAACATAACTACGCAATAAAACCCAACCAAAAGAGCCGCAAGAAAGATTTTCCCCTCTCTATCTTTTTAAATTAGTTTATTAAATATTCTCATTTCTCATTCTGACATTCAGCTTTTCTCTTGCTGTCAGGTTTTATTACAACAACACTACGTGCTTGGCAAGAATACCATATCATTTCCTACTACGCACCCTGTCACTCGACTACTGCAGCAATTATAATAACCAAACAAGAAATACGATTTATATCGACGCCAATTGCAGCTATAGGTAACATCATAATAATCATCAGCGTAAAAATGTCGCATCGTCGCAGCGTAATGAGAAATTCATGTTTGCAATCTCTAACTAAATGCAAATATCCCTACACGGTTCTCCTCGGGCAAGAACGTTTCAAATACAACCGAACCGAACGCAGAGTTACGGTGCAGTCAATTTCAAGTTGGGAATTTACATTTTTCCTTTTCATTCTCTTTTTTTCTTTCCCTTGGAGTTTTAATTTGATTGTCCCTGGATTCCAAATTGGTTGACTCTGAAGGTTGTTTTAAAGCCTTGCCCGTGTTGTTTTTCTATTGTTTATATTAGTTTTCTCCAATATTAAGGGTATTATTTCTTTTAATAGATTTTTTTTTACTCTCCAAACCAAACCTGATGAGTCAATAAACTTGGGAGTCAGGAACACAACACACACCAATGCCAGGCTGCTCTAATTAAACTCAACCTTTTAACATAATATAAAGCAAAATAATGACCTCACTCTCGATATTACTTCACATTTCAGTCGTGGTGGCCTTTACCAAATTCCCATAAAAAGTATCAAATGAATTAAAACTTTTTAAAGTTGATTTTTTTACGTAATTATTGCGTGTTTGTCCTCGATTTTTCAATAAAATATTTTAATTATGATTTGTTTTCACGCAAAAATGTCAACACCGTGGGATTTTTTAACTCAACTGAAGAGCAGAAAATTTAATCCTGATTTATAAATCATGTATCGTTGATCTAGATCTAAGGATTTGCTTAATTAAGTAAGATAATCACGTAATAGTCAGTAAATCAGGATAGATAAAGGTTTGCTTTTGTGTTTTTTGTCGAATGATTTACTGATTTTTACGTGATTTACACTGATTTGACATTTTATTCGGTAAATTAACCAAAAATCATTGATTTAGTGAAATGTTGGAATCTCCGTCGATTTTTTCGGGACGTGTTGATGTTCAGGTTACGTGATTTCCGCCCATTATGTCATTACCACAATTTTTATTAAAAATTCAAGTTAATTTTTTTTTATATTATAAATAATTACAACTAATCCAATAATAATTTTAATCCAAACAACAGGTTAATTGTATTAATTTTTTTCTTTCATAGTTAGTCAGGTTTAATTCCAGCGAGTCACTTTTAGCATTAGAGTAAATTAACAAGTGCAACTACTAAAGAGATAGGCGATCTTAGCTGACTTGTGAGTCCGACATATGGGCACGGGCACCCAATTTAATGGGCTGCAAAAATAAACAAATGGGTGGAATTGTTTATGTATAGGCCCCATTCTATGGGCCAATTGGGCCACACAATTTTCTAGGGTTCGCCCAAACCCAGCCATCAATTGTAAACACAGATGGGACCTCAAGGCCAATTCGTGTCCAAACCCCTAATTGCTCACCCCAATTACATCATCGAATTAACAAAACCGACATTTGTTTATTTGTTTTGTCTAACAAATTATCGGGTAAGCAAAACAAACGTAATTTACACGAAAGGGGTCCAAAATTCATGAAATTCAGGTGTAGGTATACGAAAAAAAAATCCCAAACCTTTAAAAATCTCAACAACATTTATCAAAAAACAAAACTCATAGTTTTTCATTTCTTCACAATTTACGAAATTCTGGTGACGGGTTCCAAAAAAAATCCACAAAAAACCACAAAATTTTAGAAAAAGTCCCAAAAATCATGCAAAATCTTTCAAAAATCATAAAATCTCGTAAACAAAATTTCCCAAATAAAATCCCTTGAAATATTTCAAATTCTAACGTCACTTCCTTCACATTTTCCATTCTAAACCAATCTAATTCAAATTCTAAAAACCACCTCCAAATTTTTCGCCAATTTTCCTTGCCACCACCCAAAAGGTTAAATTGTTAACCACATGGTCCCTCGGAGACCCAAGGTGAGTAAATTTGTAATCCAATGGGTTACTTTTTCTCTCTGGGCATCCAAGGGTTAAATGAATGAGGCCATTGTAAGAAAACGTCCACCATTTACCATTTAGAGAAAAATTAGTCATGCCTGTACTGTATCATAAGACACCAACAAACAAACATCTCCATTTTAGGGATAAAAACCGTTGCACTATATATTCACTTTAATACTCCAACAAAACAAACCCGCATAAAACTAGACAAAAAGCAAACACCATAAAATCATTTCTCACCACCCACTATTAAACCTCACGAACGATTAGTATACATTCTTGCGACATTTACAACCCACAAAATGGCGATTTTCTTATCCTACACATCCACCAATGTTTATCCAAACAACGTCCTTTTATTTACTCGCTCGAACCAGTGATAACCAGTAGCAAAAATCAGAAAATTATCTCATCTGAAAATAAAACAAACCTCAGACCACTTTACATTATTTTAGGGTCAACTGACCAATCGCGATAGCCCTGTGCCGTAATATTTTTAGAGCTGTCATCCACTCTACGCGCCTTGTCCATAATAAGATTAACCAGGGAAAACGTGTTTGCCCCTCTTTAAACTCTTTCCCATCCAACCCAACCCTTTTGTATCTTCCACATTCTAACACGAAATGTAAACTGCAAAGCCTTCGCCAAGCTTTTCGCAGTTTACGACTCGCAATCCCTAATAACTTTCCATATTAAATCTTGTAATTTAGTTACAAAAATATATTATCCAATGCAATATTAATTTTTCCTGCTCTTAAATCTTCTTCGTTTTAATTATTCATCCGCGTATACATGTGATTATCCTTAATCAAACGACTTTAATTAGTCCCCTACTCTTTTTTCAACATCTCCTAGACATTTTTATACGACTAAATTGCAAATTGGTCAGGAAAGTTTACCTTGAAACAACTCCAAGGTCAACTTGTGCCTATTTCTCGGCTCACTCCTTTCGTGCCTTATCAGTCACCTTTATCATGTGATTAGTTTGAACCTCTTCTTATGATCTCCAAGTACAATGACCAGGATGAAAACAAAAAACAAAAAAAAAACTAGTTAAACAAGTCCACTGTTATTTTTTTTTTATTTTAATATTATTAACGGATCAATTAACGTCAGTGTTAATAAAATAATTTTCTTTTACTACTTTTTTTTCTAACTCGTAAAAAATCTAGTTAAAAAAATTGTAATAAATTTTGTTTATTTATGACAGAAAAATGCGACTTTTTAATAAAATTGTGCAAAAAGTCAATATTCGTTACAATAATTTTTTTTTACTTTTTTTAAAAATTTTTTTTTGTTTTTTGAAGCAAAAACCGACAAGACGAATCATAGGATATTCACATTTCCTGTAGTACAGCAGTCATCCATGTAATTATAAAAACTAGGTTTTTTTTTATTGTTTTGTTAAAAAACTAAAATATTTTTACTTCATTTTGATCATTTTTACCTAATTCTAAATCGTGCGTTTGAAAACTTTGTTAAATAACGTTAGGATTGATCGATACGAAATTAAAGCAGGTTTATCTACAAACATGAAAGATTAAAAACGAAGACGTCATTTTTTTTTCTATTCTCATTTTTTAATATTATTATTTGTTTCATTCGCCTGAAACTTCGTATTTTTTTTTATTTAATTTCACGATTTTAATGAGTTTTCTGAATAAGAATACAAGTTTCACCTTGTTCCCTTCTGTCTAACCTCAAATAAACAAACAAACTCATATTTCCCCTTCGAATACAGCAATAATTCAATTTTAAATTCCATTTGTTTGCTGAAACATAAAGCCAGAACTGCGATAAGGTTAAAAACTCTCACTCAACTCGATGTGGTCACACATCAACTTGACCTAATTCACTTTCTTTGTTTTCTTCAACGTTTTAAAAATACCAGATCCGATCATTGGCAAACAAACATCATTTCATTTCAAAATAAATTCTATCGAACTTTTCCTCAATTTTTTTTACCTTCAAATAAAAATAAAAATAATTCACCTGGAATATTTTAACCGAACAAAATGTTAACTCATGATGAATTACTCATCAAAAAAATAAATCTTTATGTATCGAACGTTTTAATCATATTGTTTTTTTTTGTTTTCAATTAAACTGTTGCGCAGTTTAGCAACAAGTTGTTTATAAATCAATTGTAAACTATAAAAAGTTGCAAACTTCGTAAGAAGTGTATTATAAAATGAGATTATTTAGAGACAGATGATTGAAAGTTATGCATCGAGTTAAAGCAATAAATTCGAGTAATATGATCCAACGCTGTGACTAACGAGATAAGGAAAACACAAATAAGGTACAATTATAAATAAGCCCTCAACCGATATCGAGATTATGAGTATAAATAAAAGAGGATCGATAAATTAACTTAAATCTATTACTGTACCTACATTTCCACTACACAATTCCATATGACTATATATTAAAATACTCACCTAATATTTACACGACCTTTAAATGGATTTAAAAGGTTCGATTAAGTCGAAAGAAAGAAGATAAACATTTCAAAACATCTTTTTCTATAATGTTTGTCATCTAAATAAATCCTGCGACACATGTGGCGTCATTAAGCCCAATAAATGTCGAAATTACTATTAAAATATGGAATTCAAGTGAAAATACGGTTGAATAACAAAAAAAAATCGTTTATATGTATGTGACACTCGCTTTCTAAACACGGTGGGAGAATATAAATTCGTTTCGTTGTCTGTTGCACAACTGTGAAATACATTTACAACTCAAAAGAAAAACAATTGACCAAAATACCAAAACATAAACACTAAACACGGGTATTTTGTTTTATCATCGAATTCTAATCCCACGCACTTTCACTGGACCAAAGGTGATGGCGGAATGGTGAATTAAAAATTTACCTCCATTACGCTGTCATTTCCTAAAGCCCATCTCGGCTGCTTGTAATGTTGAAAATCATTCTCAGACTGTGGTCGTTGGAATAAATACGCTACCATAGCATCGTCTTGAGAGCGAGCTGAGTTCTGTCTGGCACTGACTGAAGCCATCTGAGCCTGGACGTTCGAAAGCATCCCCTCATTTGCTGCTGGCCCTGACCACTTCATTCACACTAGAAATAAGAAAGTGTGAGTTAGTTCTAGTGTCGATACTCGATTGCACGCGTCCATCATGTCGTTAAAGTACTTAGAATAACATTCAAAATACGCAACTCACTAGTTACAACACAATAGAAACATGGCGTCTGTAGATATCACGGGCGATGGTTGTTGATGATAAATTTAATTTCGGATCAACCAAAGTGTTTGGGATCCATTTTTGGGGGGATTAGGGTTTGGAAATGATCACGGAATATTTTAAAAATATTTACGGGTCGGTAAAGAGGTTTGCTTACCACGATGATGAAAGATTGAGACAGGATTGCGATTCCGTTCAAAACATGGCACTCGACATATTGGGCAGCAACGCATTATGGATACCATGTGCATGTGCTTTCGACTGCGTCAGCATCCGTTTATAAACGAACAAAAGACTAACGCTGGGATGGGATGCTCGGTTTAGATGAATTTTAAACATTTCCTTTTATTTTTAATCGGTTTTTCATTCAATTTAATTGTAAAAATGAATAAAATAAGCATTTTTAATGTTTTCTTAACTGAGTTTATTTCCAAAGTGATTTTATCACATATCACAAGTAATATTTTCAATAAGTATATTTATTATAAACTTACACAACAAATAGTTTTTCAAGTTTTATTTTGTAAAATAAAGCCCAAATCATTTTTTAAAGTAAGTTTGTGCCATAAGGTTTAAGTAAATAGAAAATATTATTATTATTATTATTATTTCGTGAATTCTTCAATTTTCCTTTTAAATAAATTCGAAAACAAATTAAATACAAGAAAATTCGGATTATTCATTGGAGAATAAAAGCAAATTTCAGGCCAATTACAAAATATTACATAACTTAATTACAAATTTTATCCAAAGCCACTGGTCCGAGAAAATAAAAAAATTTTTTTTCAATTTTATATTTATTTTTCAACATAACATTATTTTTAATACCGTTTATTTATACAATTTTCAATTTTCCATAACATCCTAAAAACATCAAATCAATATGAAAAAAGTGAATTTTTAACTGCTACAAAAAGTGCTAATGATCAACCGTTGGTTATATTATATTCTTGCTTTATATTAACCATTTTGTTAATAAAATTAAAAAATAACCCTTTTTTATTAATTTAAAAATCTATTAAACCACTATTCTAAAGTTACGTTATGAGCCTTCATGAAATTGCAACATTAAAACACATGAATTACAAACACCAATTAACAACTACACCGCCATGATGAAAAAACATTATATAGACACGTATGAAAGTTGAGTTATTTAAAAAAAAAATTCACTTAAAATAGTGTAATCAAAAGGATATCACTTCACAACCAATGGGAAAAGAAATAAAAAAAAAAAAGTTCACCAAACTACATGCTTGATAAAAACTCATCATTCAGATTTTTGAAATTCTGCAAAATTTTCTTTCATATAACAACAACAGATTGATTTATAGGCACATGTTTCAAGTCTTCATTCTGGCATTATTTTAGTTTTAACAAACATATATAAAATATATATTTTATAATATATATATATCTATATATATGTATATACATACTACTGAAACACTGCATATTTTTCGAAAAGAATGAAGACCAGAACAAACAGAAAATTTAAAAAACAAGATAACCCCCTTACTTCCTTTGGAATTATTTTTTATACAACAAATTTAAAACAATTTATTTAAAAAGTCAAGGAGCATCAACGTTTATTCTTTGATTTCCTGCGCTTCTTTTTCTTGTTGGTTGCCCCACTGGCAGCTTCCGTAACTGGACTTAAGGTATTGCTGTCATCTTGGTCTTCCGTTTCCTTTTCTGTAATTCATATTTGTCATTTTTTCTTAATTTTGTCATTTATTTTCAATCCTGGTCTTTCATCTCAAACTATGGCTAAACGAAAGTGCTACCGTTTTCGATAATATCTGCTGTCGTCCCATCATCCTTCCTTAATTCTAACGATACGATTTTTTCTTTTGTAGTTTCGATCTAAAAATAAAATCAAACTTAAAAATATAAATTTTATAAAAATTACCTAATTTAAAAAAATAAATTAAAATTAAAAAAAAGCAATACTACACAAAAACGGAGCTTCATCATACTGAAAATGGTCAAATAATAAAAAAAAAATTTGTAGGAAAAGCTGCTGCACAATTGAAGCACGGAAATGGTGCACAAAAATGACTGTACGAGTAAAGTAAACTGCTTCATGCTATCAGCTGCATGTGTTTTTATTTCTATGTAACATGTATAAATACTAGCAACGTTGCTGGTGATGTTAGGACGCATGCAATGTGGAAACAGTTTTTATCTTTACCCTTCTCTTTTCCTACCTCCTTTTCAACTGTTTTTTCTATATACTCTATAGTCTTGAGCGTTTTCAGGCCAGTTTCATCTACAATTTCCTCAGTTTTTCGAGTGATCTTTGAATTGAGCACCCTTTCAGTTTCTCGCACTCTCACCTCACCGTCACGGCTGCTGACACAAAGTGAGGGAAAATCTTCCGAAGTCGGTTTTAATGGCGACTTTGACAAAATTAATTTATTTTAGTACGTAAGTAAGTAAGTATGTAAGGTTAGCAATTTTTTTAATGGGTTATTAATTTCTCTCCCACTATATACAGGGAAAACTGACTCAATTTTTTCGTGTGGGTGTTTACGTACCATGTCGTGACCGTCGACTTTTCCATTTTCTTTCTGACTATCCACCGTTTCTTCACTTTGACCTATTGATTCCACAAATAAATGTGTAAATAACATCATAACTTGACCATATAACTAGGAAGAGGATAGTTATTTAAAAAAATATTTTTTTCTTGCCATAAAATATAAATAAATATTTTGGACGTTAGTAAATATTTGGCCTATTTTGTCCATAAACAAATATCCTATCATACCCTGTGACTCTTTACGTAGTTTTTCACGGCATAAATCTTTACTAAGGTCTAATAGGATTGACATTACTTGGGAAACTTAAAATTATTCTGTTATAAGCCATTGTGATCAAATTATTTGAAATTTAAAAAATATAAATAAATATTTGACTGTTTTTAGTAAATAACTATTCTCTCCATACATATAACACTATAAATTAAACACCTTCATCTTTATCTTCTACTTCCTCTATCGTCGCTTTATCGTCGTTAGTCTCGGTCATTTGGTTGATCTTAGCAATAACCATCTGTGCTTTTAAAGCATCTTCTTCCAAAGATTTTAATCTTAAGAAAATAGAAAATGGAAATTATATAATCGTGCAAGTACGTACAATAATCGATGTTATTTTAATCTAAACAAAATTACCGAGCTTGTCGCCACGCGGCTCTCTTCTCAGCTTGAAGCGTCCTCCTCTCAGCTGGCGACAACTTTTTCTCTTCATCTGACATTTCGTAACACTGACCACCCGTAGCTTTAATTCGGTCCTGCATTCGTTTCTCCGCTTTGGCGGTTCTAATGCTGCCCATGCTAACTAAACTACCGATGGTGCTCGCGGGAGAACTAAACCCCCATTTAAAATTAAGTAAAATTAAGGATTAATTGCATCCGGGTTTGCTATTTATAAACAAACCTAGCTCTTTCTTGACTATCACAAGTTTTTCTCGATTCTTTGTCGTCGTCGTCATCATCGTCGTCGTCGTCCTCATCCTCCTCATCGTCAGGCAGATTTGAAAGATTTTTAATTTCATGCACGGATAAAAAGGCAATTTTCTTTTCTGGTTTGCGGAATATAATTAGAAAAATATACGATGCAGAAAATTTTGGACTCTCTCTACATACCTTCCTCTTCTTTAAATCTTTCTAATTCGTCTGGAGAGAAGTAGCTGAACTGTTTATCTGCAACAAATTACAAGTTTCTCAGAAAATGAGTTTTTTTTTTTTTAATATACAAAAATCCTTTAATTATTTTTATACCAGGTTTGGAAACAGGTGTCGATGTTTGTTGGTTTTCACTCTCAAACCACTTCTTCTTTTGATTAAATGACATTTTTTCTGGACTGGCTTCTGATATAAAAGGCGACTAAACATAAAAATAGAAAAAAATTAATTAAAACATTAATAATTTTATTGAAATATTCGATTTTTAATACCGTTTTTTTAGGAGTTGGTGTTTTTGCTCCCGGTAAACGTGATTTCGAGACGGGATCAGGCACATCTTCGGCGCTACTGTTGAGATCGGTTGTTTCCGGTGTTTGGACAGAATCAACCGATCTGGGTGTGGGCGAAGACGACGGTGTAAACGACTCACCACCGCACTGAATTGGTAAATGAGATTCAGGCTAAAAATAGACCAAAAAAACAAACACTTTTAATTGTTTTCGTTCTAAAACGGTCAATAGAATATACCTGTGGGACTTGGACCGAATGTTTAGACATGACAATGGTTGTAGTTTTAGTGGATGGCTTCGGCGACTCTGTTGGTGTTTTCACTTGTTTTTCCGTTACTAACTGCTCAGCAGCTTTCACAACTTCCATTACTTTCTGTTGTACAGATTTGTTGGAATTGGAAGACTGCAGGTTTTTATCCTAATTCACAAACACCAAAAATAAATCTTTTTTCTTTTAAACTAACATCCCAGCTAAAAAAAACTTTGCAAAATGTTTGCATTTTTCTGTCAGAATTTCAGTCTTTTTGCAAATATTTTGCAAATTTCGACTTTTGAGGCTATTTTTTGCAAATATTTTACGAATTTCGACTTTTGTGGCTATTTTTTGCAAAAATTTTGTAAAATTTAGATGTGTGACCCATTGCTTTGCATGGTTTAAAGTCCAAAAATTTTGCAAAAAAAAAAATAACAAGTGGCCAAATTCTTGCAAAATTTTTCAAATTTTTCAAAATTTTTTTTTTTTTCAAAAATTTTACAAAGTTTTTTTTTGCTGGAATCTCACATTAAAACTTACATTCGTCATAGCTATTGCTCTGTTATTTGCCTCTCTCTGCTTACGTAACTTGTTCTAAAAAGAAAAAAAACTCATTTAAGACTCTTCACTAGTAAAACATCGTAAATTTTCATGCACGGTGAACTACAGTACAAAACATTGAGAACATGCTGGCCGTAATACGAAACTCTACAGTACAAAAACTTGCCACTACTACATACAACATCGCATCATTCAAAAGCATTTACCAGTTTTTCTTTGTCGTCTTCCTCCCATTGAGCAGTTTCCTTCACATGTTCTTGTTCCTGAAACGCCAATAAATTACACACCACACTCTCGCAGACTTTTTTTTAAAAAAAAAAAAAAAAAAAAAAACTTCATTTAACGTAACCTTTTTCTCTTTTCTCTCGTTAAAAAAATTACATGTAAAAAAAAAAAAAAAAAACTTTTTACTTAATAAAAAATTAATACCTGTTGAATAATTTGCGACTCTTCATCATCGCGATCGATCGACGAAACGGACTGAGACATCCGCATTCGCTCTCCCGCATTCGGGTTGAGTTTCTCCGCTTCTGTCGGATCGTATCCATCACACACCAAAACAACGATCGTTTCGCCAGCGCTGCGGAGAACGGACACGGCTTCGTGATGAGTCGCCCCCAATAAACTCGTGTTGTTTACCTTTAAAAAAAAACATTACAAAAATAAAAAATTAATGAATGGAACTAATACCCTTTCATGACTTAATAATTCATACTTCAATTATTCTCATGCCAACTTTAAGTCGTTTATCTCGTGCAGCTGCACCATCTGGATTAATCTAAATTAAAACGAGTTTTAAAAGAAATGTAATAACTCAGAGATTGTAAAACATCCAGATATTTATTACTCTCGAAATAAAGACGCCCTCATCGGTCTTATCGAATGGATTGCCGGGATGTCCTCGAGCTCCACCTTTGATATTCATCCCTAATTTCTCACCCGGCTCCTTCACTATCTTGAATTCCTATTAAAAAAAATTTTTAAGTCATCGAATAATAAATTAGTGTATAGTCCCAACTCGTTAGTACGAACAAGTAAATGACCGGCAGTTTGTTCGCATTATCGGGTTTTTCGCATTAAGCGTAACTCGTAAGTACGAAATTTTGTTCGTATGAAAAATACTTTTCGTTTTGGGCCCATTTCTCAATTTTTAAATGCCTCTTCAATTTTTGATTTATTTTCCAAGTCTAGCAAAAAATTTAATTTTTGTTTTAGTGAAAATGACTTTTTTTCTTCTCTTTTTCTGAAACTTTAGTTTTAGTCTTAGTTTTGCTACGTATTGGCTGGAAAAACTCGTATTAACGAAAGATAAAACCGAAACTTACGAAAAAAATTTCGTATTATGCGGTTTTTCGCAATATCGCATTACGCAGTTTAAAATAAATCGGGAAATAAATGGGGAAAAAATCGAGGAGTTTGTCAGTTCGCACTATGCGGTTATTCGCACTAACGAGTTGGGACTGTCTACGCATAGAAATACTTGTAGGCCTGGTGGTGGGGGTTCGTGTCGTACAAACAAGCGGATTTCTTGATTCGCATCCATGAGTGCATTGACAGCATCTTGGTGCGTTGCTTTACTGATATCTCTGCCGTTGACAGACAAAATTCTGTCTCCAATTCTGAGTTGCTGTGTGTTTGCTGCCACACCATTAGGAACGATCTGAAAATGAATAAATCAATTTTTTTTTAAATTTTGCTCTGATATTTTCATCATTATTTTTCTTATTTTTTTTTAAATTTACTTTTGAAACAAAAATGCCTGGATCATTTACTCCAAACGGGTGTGAGGAATGATCAATTCCGCCTATGATTCCTAGGCCTAATGAGCCAGAACCCTTGATTAGTGTCACTTCCTGAAAGAGAAATCATCTGTGATTCGCCATCAACTTGAAAAAATTGTTAATGTTCACGAGAGCAGTACATAGAAAGCATTTATCACAGTAAAAACTTGTTATTAAAGTATCTTACATTTTAATGTCAATACTGACAAAAAAAAAATTGAATTACATTAAAAACAATAAACTTGAAAATTTATTGTCATTCATGCAAAGCAACATTTGCAAGTGCGCACCTTTATATATATATATATATTATTTTTTTTCAAAAAAAATAACGATAAAATTATATTTCCTACTTTTAAATATAAAATACTTACATCATATGATATATTGAACACAAAATAAAATTCAAAACTTTGTTGCCACACTTACATGTCTGGTAAAATGTATAAATAAAACTGAAAAAATACGATTAAAACGTTTTAAAAATAAAAAAGTCAAACTTAAAAAAAAAAAAATTCCCAACAGTTTTAAATTAAACAAAGCCAATGCAAATAAAAAGGATGTAAGGAACAAGGAAACGAACACAATGTAATCAACCTTAATTTTTAATTTTTTGGTAAATTTCTTTCCCATTTTCTTATATAAATTTTTTATTAACCTTTCATTTGTCTTAGTAAATCATTAAAGCAAGTGCATTAAAAAAATCCATCACCCATGCATAAAGCTGGATCATGCAGTAACTTTAGTACTGGCAAAAAAAAAATATATCCTTTCAAAACCAAAAAAATAAAATTAATAATTATATTAATATTAGTAATTATTAATATTTTAGTCAATTAATAATATATTAATATATATATCATCCAAACATGAAAAGTATGACATTATAATTATAATTCTCTAACTAAACTAACATACAAAGATGGCAAATGCAAACACGATGCATGACAACATTCCTTTTACGAAAACTAAAATTTTCATTTATGAGAATATTTTAATTGAAAATCAAGCAGACAGTAAAACGAGCTAAAAAGGACTACGATAAAAACCTCATGCATATCACCCAGTTTGAAATCGTGCCTCATTCATTCACCATACCATGAAACATACACCATGCATCACACACGTCGAAATTAGTATCGTTTACAGATATCAAATCGATCGAATCGAATAATAATAATAATAATTTAATTGATTGATTTCGACAATTTCGTGTGTTCTAATCTCCTACACTGTTCCGTACCTCCTCAGGCAGTCGTAGTGCCAACTTGTTGTCTGTAACACGAGTGGTCACTGTCTCCGAATAAGTGGACTTGGTGATCGTTTCGGTCACCCTACCCAATGTTGTAGGTGCAGGAGGAAAAAGTTTCAAGTTCTCTTGAGGATCAGTCTGTTGAATCGTTACCGTGACAATGGGGCCTTTGGAAGGATCCTTATCGGCAGGGGCAACTGTGCAATTGGGAAATGCAGCGTTGAAGAGAGACATTTGAGGCTCCACCAGTGGCTTATCGGGTGTAATTGTGGGCACAACTGGAGTTATGGTTGATTGCTATATAAAAATGATATGAAACTTGTCAATAAGGGTGGAGAAATAAATAGTGCAGAAAGCGAACACCCAGAAAATCAAAAAAAGAACTAAATAATGTACCGTAAATCCTCTAATAGTGCACCCTGCGCACTATTTTGCAGAATTCAAAAACTTTGCAGATTAAATATGATATCGAATTTGCGACGCTCAATGTCGAGTTTCAGTTTAGGGAAAGTCTCGAATTACCTACCCAGAAATCACTCATGTCAGGGTTCCCCGCGGTTAAATAGAAACCCGCGCACAACTAGAGGATTTAGGGTAAAATTGGGAAAGTAAAATTAAATCAATGAAAGTCATCCATCAAGTTACATAGCGAATTTTGTTTTTCCAGAGGCACAAAGATTTAATTAGATCCTAATCATGCAGGAAGGAAATGCTCGTCAAATTCCGATCGATATTTCGAGTGTACTTTTAAAATGCCGCCAGAACTTTTTTTTTTTTTGAAACTTTTATCGCCCACATTTTAAAAACAACAGGAAGATTTATTTTTAATTTTGTTAGAATTTTTAATGCAGAAAACAGCGAAATGACTCACGTTCTGCTGATGTTTCTGTTGTTGGAATGTAACTATGGGCCCAGTGCCGTTATTCTGTGGTGGAGCTTGGGTGCTGTGAGTTTGGAACTTGGAATCAGCCGTCGTGGTGACAGTCGGAGTTGGGAAATTGAAGACTGTGGCGTGTTGTGCTTGCGGCAGTTGTTGATTTGCTGTGTGGGTGGTCGTGTTTGTCGGGGAAACTGAGCTGGGCGGCCTGAACGTCGAGAACGTGGGCGCTGCTGTCGAGTACGATGATATGGTGACGACGCTCGGTTCGGTTTTCGTGGAGAAGGTGGTGCTGGTCGTCGTGGACGTGTATGGCTCGTTACGCAATCCTGGCAACTTCGTGTATATGGAATACTGTGGAACTGGCGACGGTGATGGCGACGACGGCGTCGGCGAAGTAGCAGAAGGAGTGAGAGGCGACCTGTAGCCCGTGTAGTTGGGTCGGTTGGCCATGTAGGACCCGGATGAATACAGACTGGTCGAACTGGGTCTTGGAAGACCGTGCGGTTTGGGTGATTTTTCTGGCTGTGGAGTTGGCGTAGGTGATTCGACCACTGCACTACGTTCTTTGAGAGCTAAGTGTTCTCGTTGGACGGTTAATCGAATGAAGCGATCGAATCCAGTGAGCATGGCTACGGCTTGATCGTGGCGTGCACCTTCCATATCAACGCCGTTAATCTAAAATTTAAAAAAAAATCAATTCCGAACGTTTGCATACAGATAAAATCAAATTTGATCGCCTCTGATTTGACTTACAGATATGACTTTATCCCCGACTCTTAATTTTCCATCCTTCTCGGTAGCGCCTCCTTCGGCTATGCGAGAAATGTATATGGCATCGCTCCCGTCGAGGAAAGGCGATCCTCCTCTTCCTCCCGCGATACTAAAACCTAATCCGAGGCTGTCTCGAACGAGTACGGTGTGAATAAGCTATTGATAATAATTTAAATTAAAAAAATGTTAAACACTGATTTTTCTAAATAAATTTCAATAGCTTCGTTCAACAACTGAATGAATTCTAGAAAATGATTACCCTCATTCTTAGTATTTAAATTAGGATGCAGTGGATATCAAGGAGGTATACAGGGGGTTATGTTCAGTCGATCCTTCCGATTCCCCCATTTTCCTGATGATATCATCCGAAAATACAAGGTTATGACGAAAATTTTAAAGAATCGGTTACTATAATCCGAATTTTTGTCGATTACAGAAACCGATTTTCTAAAAATTGTGTCATAACCCTGTGCTTTCGGAAGCGATCAGTGGAAAAATAAGGAAATTGGAAGAATCCACATAGCTTAACCCTCTGCTCACACACTATGTCTTAATTTAAATACCAAGAATCAGGGTAATCGGATTTCGAAAATCCATTCAGTTGTTGAGCGCAGCTAATGAGTCTTATCGAACCTCAGTTTTGATTTCCATTTCGGGTTCGGGAGTTTGTGCTAATAACGGCGACCGAGAACCGGGAGAATAACGATCTTTTGGTGTTGGCGATATGGATGTTGGCTTAAGATGTACGTTTGGTGAATCGGGGGTTTGTGGTGTTAAGAGAGATGATGGAGCGTGAGTAGGAATGGTCACTGAATTGATTGTCTGTATAAAAATCGTTATTTTAGTCAGTTATAATTCTTTTCGCTATTAAATAAATGTATGAATTAGAATTACCTTGACTTGTTTTGTAACCGGTCTTTGATATTTCCTCTCGATCACTATCTTTAAATGCTTTCCAGCATTTTTTAAAACCTCTACTGCTTCGTAATGGTCGACGCCATCCACAGGAATATTATTGACTTCAAGAATTTTGTCACCAACAAGAAGACCAACTTTTTCAGCTGGACCGTTTTCGGTTACTCGCGATATAAAAATTCCCTGAAAATAATGATAAAAATACGAGTTAAATCATAGCAATGATGGGGGGAAATCGTGAAGAAAATGCATTGAACAACATTAAACAAAAATCTGTTTAATTTTTTTAGAAAGATAGTTTGTTTTCAGTAAGTTTACATCAAATTGAAAAAGAAAATTGAGTCGACTAAATTCGCATAATTATCTTAAAAAGACTTTCAATATCTGCAATATAATAGTAATGACTGAGATAGTGTTATTAAGCATGAAATAAAATTTTAAAATAAATAAATAAAAATTTATAATAAAGTCATTTAAAAGAAAGTACGTATGGTACTCATGCATGAAAACGAGTTACGTAACATGCAATAGGCCAATAAAGCTTGAAGTACACACAACATATACTATTTTAAGTCTGACTTACCTCACCTTGCCATTCTCGTACAAGAATTTGAAGAAAAATTTTTCAAATAAAATAAAAACTTTTGATACAAATCTACGAAAACGTAATCCTCATACAATACTATCTCAGTCTGTGCAACTATGACAACAAAAATATGTAATATTTTGCATCAATTCAAATGTAAACAAACTCTAAATTAAAATGCAAGAATAATTTTAGTATCGTGCAGCCACAAGCTCAAATTTCATACTTTGATGGAAAAAAATCCTACGAAAATTGAACAAATTTTAAACGATTAATTACGCAATCGAAATAATTACATTTTGCAACATAAGACTTATTGCAATCACAGATGAAATAGAATTGCGTAAGACCCGTAACGATAGAATCTCACTTTAGAAAGCCACACAGCAAAATTGCTAGTAAATATCTGCTTTATTAATATTATTTAAAATCGAAACGCCCTATAAGGGCAAAAACATACACCAATACACATAAAAAGGTGTTGAAAAACTGCAGAATAAAAATACAGAATTTCTGCATTTTTTTTTTTTTTTTCGTTTCAAATTTCAATAATTTATGTCATTCAAAATTCATCAATCGAGATTCGTAAAAATTCATCATGGGCTTGTGTCTGTACTTCAGAGGTTAAATAAACTACAGAGTACTTAATTAATTTTCCAAAAGTTCCCCTTTGGTCCCTGAAGAGAAATAGAAATATTTAAATCCTCCTATACTTTCTATTTAAAATATTCACAACATTCCCCTCAGATCAACATTCCCCCCCCCCCCCATATTTTTTTTTTAAATAGTTCAGTATACACGATTCGAGATAAATAAGCGTGTTTTCCATATCACAGAAATTTCTCATTTAAAATTTATTTATGACAACAATTTTTACTAATTTTTTCAAGAGATTCTCGAAGAAAATTCCTAAACATGGATGTGAACCCATTAATTATTTACTAACTATAATTATCCATACTTAAAAAGTACTTAAAACTAATAAATAATATCTTCATAAATAAACTATGTCGTAATAAAAAAGGAATTCAACTCTCTCAAATTCCATCTTGAATTCCTCGAGACTTTCTCAGCACTGACTAACATAATCAATAAAATTCTAACTTAATTTGCAGATGAAATCGCATCTAGTGTTTTTGCAGCTGCACATTGTGACTCATGCAATATGCAAAAATTCCACCATGATTAAAACATCTTTAAAAATTTATCATTCTTTGCAAATGATCAAAATTGTGTCACACATTTATTCATAGTAATATCCTGAGAAAATGCATTCAAATTATGTCCGTAGGTTGAATGAGCACCCTGTATCGCAAAGTATATTTACGCAAAACGTCAATAAAGTCATAGAATTTGTATTTTTTTCATTTTTTCACATTTCGGCAACTCTGAAAATGTGAAAAACCTGAATTACAGACACAATCCCAATCATAATTAATGATGTGACTGAGCTGATATCAAATTTTTATCGCTACTGCCGCTATTAGATCTGCTTAGCTTTGCTGCTATGAATTTGTTAGAGACGATCAGACTACGAGCGGTAGTGGTAGAAGAAGTGGTAGTGGTGGTAGAAGAGGTCTTATTCAGCAAATACGACGACGTATTGGCTGATATTGAAGCAGATACCTCGTCATTATCTCCCTTGTATGGTGTTGAGCCACGCCCCCCAGCAATGCTAAGCCCTAGACCCGTCGGTCGGCGCTCAACGTGGATTTCCAGTTTTTCCAACACGGTTTCGACCGGCATCGTCATGTGATCACCGTCTGTAAAAATAATTGCAAATCGATACTTTTAAATCCTTCTAAAATTTCTTCACGTATCAAACGTATTGCAGAGAAGCATTTAAGACTTTAAAATTTTAAAAAATAATTTTGTTTGTTTGTTTTTTTTTCTTTTTCTCCTCTTTTTTCTGTATAATCAGTTTTTCCGACAATACCAGACAAAAATGAAACGACTGTAGATTCAAAAGTTTCTTTCGAAAGTGTTAATAAACCGATTACTGCTGGTGGTAATGTTTCGGTTTCGTCTGTTGAGAAATCATCATCTCATCTCGAGAGTGCCTCGGAATCCGAAATGTCTGGCGCCCCCATTGCAACCAGTGAATCGGAGAAGGAGCACGATTACGACGAAGACGATGACGACGACGATTCGTCGCCGAATAGTAGACGGGTGAGTAAAACTAGTAAAATGTCGTGGAAAAAAAAAATACTGGGTCTGGCTCTTCTTAATTACTTTTTTCTTTCTCTTATGCTTTTTTTTATTATATGTTTAAAATAGTTATTGTTTTTGTAATAACGCTTTGTTTAACTAGAATTAATCAAATTTGTTGTTGTTTTATTTTTTTTTAACCGATTTTAATTTTCTATTTCTGTTTGGTGGCGTGTTGTCATCTTTGTGCAAACCTGTTTGTGTGATGTTGTGTTTATCCAATCAGGACGGGGAAAAACACGTTGGTTTCTCAACAGACACTGACGAGCAACTGAAACAAAACCGCCTGCACCGTCGTGATACCCCACATCACTTAAAGAACAAGCGCATCAACTTAGTTAATAAAGCTGATGAGGAGAAGGTGTGTGTTTATCTTAACTTAAAAACTCCTCAGTGCGGTTTTGCATGAAATTCGATATATATTTAAATAAAATTTTATGTTATTTTATAAATTTTTTTATATTAAATTTAATTTATTTTAATATTAATAAAATTTTTTTTCACATTAAAGGTGGCATC
>JAQFZO010000778.1:0-20619 GCA_034695885.1 Geophilus flavus | reverse complement strand
TGGTCGTCCATCGAGGAAATGGTAGAGCCTTGCATGTACTAAACTACTCTGTAGTCATTTAACATTCTAAAGAAAATTCTGGTTGCACTGATTTTTTGAAAAATCAGGCTCTTGACGTCAATTACATAGATCCATTAAAACTTTTTTTGAGGCTTAGTTAGACCCATACATCCAATTTAGAAAATTTTTCCAATAAATCCAATATCCAGAATCTGTTTAGTTTTAAATTTTATCTCATCTGGTTCGCGAGTTACTGAAAAAATTGTGAAAACCCATTTTTGGAGGTTTTGAATTATTTTCTCCAACACTTTTTCACCAAATTTCAAACACTATACACGAAACGATGGCTCTGGTGGGTCTTTAAATCTTCCTAAATCAGTTTTTTAATATTCATTAAACTCTTAAAGAAATTCAAGTTTTTCCAATTTTTTGGCAATTTGAAATATCGACCTTGTATTTTTTCCTTTTGTCGATTTCATCGCGAAGATTCGTCTCGCACGTTGAAATTTCAGTTTCTACATTTTTCAACAACGCTAACAAATCCTTTGGTGCAAACCGATGAGGTTCCATCAACTGCGGATACCGACTGTGAATATTGGATGATTCTTTGCTCTTCGTTATTTCGTCCACCACCACCTCGCTTTTCTCCAGGATCGTATTTTTCCCCGCCGCCGAAACAGATGGTTTCGAACCCGACTCGCCGCACAACTTAGGACTACATGATTTCGCACCGGCGGTGTCATTGGCCTCTTGTTTGTTCGACACGCGAACGACGACTAACTTGCGAAACTCTCGTGACGTCATTAAATTCGGACTGCCCAAAGCAGAACCCGCAGCAACTGTCCTTACAGGCGAATTGAAGGCGCTCCCTACCTAAAAATGGAATCAAAATCGATTAAAATTGATTAGAATTAGTGAAAATGGAAAATAAAATTGATGTTATGATGTTATGGCGACCTCAGATGACGTGTCCGTACTCGAAGAGTTACTTGGGGTGGGTGAGGCTTCAAATTTAGTCTGGATGGAAAGTGGCCGCGAATAATCTTTGCTCGTGTCTACGTGAACAGGTTGATTCAATGGTGCTTTCTGATGATGACTCTCTCCCCTTCTAGAAGTGCCTAGTGATGCAGCTTTTCCATCGGCTCCGCCATCTTCATCTGTTGCGTAATCTGATCCACTAAAAAATGAACAAAAATATAAATTTTTTTTCGATTTTAACAATTTTTTTTTCATAATTCACAGATATTCAACATTTTCTACGCGATTTAAACTGATTCTCATTTTTCCAACGCGATTTAAACTGATTCTCATTTTTCGAACGCGATTTTAACCGATTTTCATCAATTATCACAGTTTTTACACGATTTTTTACTAATACTTCCTAATTATTTAGAGATTTTTGTGACTTATGCATTGAATTTCATCGTAAGACCAGAGTACAAACGACGAAATCATTTTAAAAAAACCGTAAAAATCGTTTTAATTGTGAAAAATGGCGAAAAATCGGCGTGTCTATTTTCATGGAGGATGATTCTGAATCTTCTCATCATGGCGAGTCCGAATATTCACTTCCTGAGGCTCGGAAATGTGCGCAACACTGCGATTTCTCGCATTTCTCGCTAACGTACATCGTATTTTCCAGTGGATATGCGCACTGATGATGTACCTTTGCGAGAAATACGATTTTCGAACATTTCTGATTCTCGGAACGTGGATATTCGGACGTGTCCTGATGAAAGGATTCAGAATCATCCGGATGTCCGTAAAAATTAGCTTTTGCTACCTCGCTTCCTCATATCGAGGCCTGCTATTAGCAATTTCTTTATCACATTCCATATGAGGATTTTTTGCATAATTATGGCCTTCCAATGCTGGATGTCCAGAGGCTGAAGTAGGTGTCGATTTAAGTGGAGATGAGGCGGCAGCGGCTTCGTCGGCATTATTCAATTTGTTTTTGCGCCATTTATTCCGTATAACTGCAGCCATACACTCAGCTTGATCGTCTGATGTCAGTTCAGGGTGAGTCATTTTAACCAACTAAAAACAAAATAATAAATAAATGTCACTTCAATTTCATTCGATTTTAGCATTAAAAATCGAAAAATTCACAAAAGTTTCTTATATACCTCCATACCCAAGCAAGAAAACCAAACTAAAGTCTCTTAACCCTTAATGGAGGATTTTTGTTTAAGAATTAATTAAAGGAATTGCGCAATGCAATTTTAAAGGCAATTTTTTTTCCTTCTAAACCAAACTTTAGATCAAAGTAAGCTATCATGTCTTTTTTTGATGGTTACAAAAACGTCAATTTCTTTGAGAGTTTAATGAATATTAAAAAACCAATTTGGGATGATTTTAAAGACTCACCAGAGCTATCATTTCGTGTAAAGCATTTAAAATTTGGTGAAAAATTAAAAAACTCCAAAAATGGGTTTTCACAATTTTTTCAATAACTCGAGAACCAGATAAGATAAAATTAAAAACTAAACGGATTTAGGATGTTTGATTTATTGGAAAACTTTTCTAAATTGGATGTATGGGTCTAACTAAGCCTCAAAAAAAGTTTTAATGGAGCCATGTATTTGACGTCGGTAGCCCGATTTTTCAAAAATATCAGTTTTTTAAATTCATTAAACTCTTAAAGTAATCGACGTTTTTCTAACCATCAAAAAAAGACACGATCGCATATGTATGGAAGGGGTAGTAGATTTCATGCTAGTGTAACAATTTTTATTTTTTTGACCGTAAAATAATTTCAATTTTTTCCTCTAAGATTTTATTTTTTTTTTTTTTTTTGCCTTTAATGTCGTAGAGTAAAACGTTACGATTTTAATGATAATTTTAAATTATTTTTTTTATCCTTTACCATTTAGAAGTCGTGAGTATTTGAACGTATCACAAATTACATACTAATCTGAACTAGATTCTTGTTTTACATCACTTCCGGTTTAGCATTTTCGAGCAAATCATCAAATTCTTCACTTTTTCAATAGCAGAAATGAAATCTACACCCCAATTTTAACCAAATAGGTATCAAACTTGCAGCAGTTTTTCATTTTTCATCGCACAACTCCTTTAAATATTGTGAATTTTTAAACCGAAAAACACCTGTTGTAGAGCTTCGAGGACAATTTGTCTGTTAGTTTTCAACGTGCGTAACTTGTGTTCATAAGCGATGCGTCTGTCGGGTACGACGGCCATCAGATTGAAACGAATATCGTGCATCGGTTCGTCGCCGGTGGCCATTCCGAGTCTTTCGATTATGGCACGACGGAATTTCTCTGTCCAATCCTCGTTTTCGCCCCATGGACCATGATTTATTGGGTGAGGTTTCAACCCGTCTAATTCGAATAATTGTCCGTTTATCGGGACGTAACTCACGAAATGGAACGCTTCTACTGTACGGCTCGCTGGAATGCCGTGCGATTTTTCGTGCAGCCGCCGTGGCTCCGGTCTTTAATAAAAAAAAAATGTATGAGATTTTGAAATTTTTAATGGAGTTGGTGGGCTAAATGTAAGGTCTCAGGTGTATGGTGTATGTGTCACGTGACCTTTTCCACAACGGCTTCGGTTAGAACGTCAACTGCTTATAACGTCACTTTTTATATTCCCCAGCCTTTCTGAAATAATGCTAAAATCACCCTGTTATAAGGTCAACCCGCATATAATGTCACTTTTTTCCGGGTCCCACAAATGACGTAAGCGGGTTCCACTGTAATTTTTTTTTTATCGGAATTTCTTTGAGTTTTCACAATTTTTTTGATTTTCTTATCTATTTTTCACGATTTTCTTGTTTTCTTGTCTATTTTTCACGATTTTTTTACGATTTTCTTATTTTCTTGTCTATTTTTTACGATTTTTTTACAATTTTCTTGTTTTCTCGTCGATCTTTCATGATTTTCTTATTTTCTTATTTTTCACGATTTTTTTTACGATATTCTCATTTTCTTGTCTATTTTTTACGATTTTCTTAATTTCTTGTCTTTTTATCACAATTTTCTTGTTTTCTTGTCGATTTATCACGATTTTCTTGTTTTCTCGTCGATATTTCATGATTTTCTTGTATTCTCTTCGATTTCATACGATTTCCTTATCGGTTTTCGTCTTTTTCTTTCAGATTTTTCATAAAAATCTGCCAATCACAATCATCTGTCAACATACCAACATGAAAATACTCTCAAGTGATCAAAAACAAAAAAAATCGTAAAAAATCGAACAAATTCCGATAAAAAAAAAATTCGAAGTAATTCATTGGCAAAAAAATATCACAAAATATGTCACCATACACCAACGATGACCAGACATTTAATGCATCCATTTTTAATTTTTTTCAATTTTTTTCAATTTTTTTTTTTTACTTTGCATGACTGTTATGCGCTTTAGCGAGTTCTGGCGTATTTCCAATTGCATAACCTTTATTCTACAACATAAAAAACAAAATTAAAAAACGAAAAAATGAATATGATTCATCAAATTACCTCAGGACACATATTTTTTGTATATTCTTTTAACCGGGTCAATGTTTCCCCTAAATGGATTTTGTTGCAATTCAAAAGAACACTAAGAAGCGCGTGAGTCGCACACGAATTTGGTACCACTTGATGTGCAAAAAAAATTGAATTCACAACCGATTCATCTTGAACAAAACATTCTTCGGGAACGATCATTTTTCGACGTGATCTTCGTTCTTCTATCCAACGAAATAAAAATATAAATCCATACACGGGCCTAGAAAAAAAAAAAAGGAACAAAAAATTAATTTTTTTGTCAGAAATTTCAATAAAAATCAATTTTTACCCTTCGATCGACTTCTGTAAATCATAAATTTCCTCCACCTGTACACCACGGACCCCAAAATCCTCCAATAATAATGTAAACAAGCCTGGAAATTACAAAAAAAATAAAAAAATTATGTAATATTCTCATAAAAACATCATTTTTCTCACGATTTTACCTGGGTCACTCTCCAATTCAAGCCATCCGTCCGTTAGACGGTTTAAATCTACAGGCATTCTTTGAATTACCCTTCAATCGCATGAAAATAAATATTTAAATTCGCCAAAACATCATCATCGCGCCATTTTACCCTTCGTTATCGCTGCAGATCAAAACCACCTTTTAGCAATACCTTGCGGTTGGAGAAAGAACGAATTTTCCGTTGAGAGTCGGTCTGTTTCTAGCATTGCGCAGGCGCTGTAGCGAAAGTTTCGGCACACAGAGCATCATGGTGAGTTGACAGTTTTGTTTTCTTTGATATTTTACTTATTTTTTGTATTTTAACACCGTATTTTTCATTAAAAATAGTTTCGCAACCAGTACGACTACGACGTGACCATATGGAGTCCTCAAGTGAGTTTAAAAATGATAAAATTCAATACAATCTTTGCAAATTCATTATTTTTTGTTAGGGACGACTTCATCAAGTGGAATATGCAATGGAAGCGGTGAAGCAAGGTTCTGCAACTGTGGGAGTTAAAAATAAAACTCATGCAGTGTTGGTAGCCTTAAAAGTACGAAATTAAATTAAAATTTTTAAAAATTTGTAAAAAAAAAAATCAAAAAAATTCAAAAAAATCAAAAATTTATAGAAATATCGATTAATTTATGTTTATTTTAATTTTAGAGAGCGTCGTCCGAATTATCAGCTCATCAGAAGAAAATCATTCCGATCGACGACCATGTTGGAATGACCATAGCCGGACTGACGGCCGATGCGCGAATGTTAAGTCGTTTTATGAGAACTGAGTGTCTTAATAACCGATACTCACATACTGCACCATTGCCCATCAATCGTTTAGTGGCTCTATTAGGAAATAGTAAATATGAAATATTTTTTCTCCTCAAAAGTAAATTGATTTTAAATTTTTTTTTTTTAAATTCCAGAAATGCAAGTTTGTACACAAAGTTACGACCGTCGTCCGTACGGTGTCGGTTTACTTGTTGCAGGATACGATGTAAATAATGAAAAAAATCAGAAAAGTCAAAATTTTTATACAGGTCGAACCTAGTTATAACAAATGGCTCGGGAAATGAAAATTTATTGGTTGTAACGAGAGTTTGTTAATCCGAAAACCCCGTTATAGCGGATTTGTTCGTAGTGACGAAAATATTTCGTTATTACGAAGGAATTCGTAATTCAAACAATCTCGAAAGTTGTCGAAAAAAATTTACAATTTGGTAGCAAAATATCGACGATAAAAATCGCAAAATTCTGTTTTGGACCGGAAATTTCGTTATGACGAAATTTCGCTAGAATAAAATTTGTTATGGCGAAACTTTTTAGCATGGGGCATTTAGGGCGACCAACCAAATTAAATATAATTCGCTATATATCGCGAAATTCGTTATAACGAGGTTTGATCTGTATTTTTAAAGGAATATTTTTATTTATTTATTTATTTTTTTAGGATATGGGTCCGCATATTTACCAAACGTGTCCATCGGCTAATTATTTCGACTGTAAAGCTATGGCAATCGGTGCTCGATCACAATCTGCACGTACATATTTGGAAAAACGATTGAACGAGTTCTCAAATTGTAAAAAAAAATTAACAAAATCCAAAAAAAGATTTTTTTTAAATTAAAAAAAAATATTTCATGTTAAAGGCTCTCTCGAAGACTTGATCAAACACGGTTTGTTGGCATTGCGTGACACATTACCGAACGAAGTCGAATTGACTACCAAAGTAAAAAAAACTCAATTTTTTTTTTATCTAATTTTAAAAATTCCATAAATCAATCTAAAATTTTTATATTTAATTCCAGAATTGCTCAGTAGCGGTCGTTGGTGTCGGGACAAACTTTGTCATATATGACGACGAGGCAGTTGCTCCATACGTAAAAAAAATTTAAAAAATTTAATTTTTTACAATTTATTAAATAATTTTGTAAAATTTCCAGTTGGCGAGTATCGAGGGCGAAGTGAGAACTCACGGTCCACAAGCCGACGAACCCAAAGCAGCAGTGGCGATGGACGACGATCAACAACTACCACGTGATCCGCAACCGGATGTCGCCACAGAGGATAGGATGCAACTCGATTAATCATTTTTGCGTTTTTCTAATTTTATTACGATAAAAATTCACTTTTAATTTGTTAAGAGGTTTTGTGAACTAAAGGAAATTGCTGAAAAAAAATTCTGAGTTTTGTTTTTATTTCTTAACCAATCATGGCTCTAGACAAAACACTGGGTACATCCACAAATTCAGTAAATCCATTAAAATCCAGTAAATTCACGTTAATCCAAATAAAATCCACGTAAATTCGTGAAAGTTATTTATATGTATTAACTATTTATGTTGTGTGGATTTACTTGAATTTAAATGGATTTACGATGCGTAGATTTATTTGGATTTACTTGAATTTATTAAATTTTAATAGATTTACATGAATTTAGTGAATTTTAATGGATTTACGTGAATTTACGTGGCAAGGATTTACTGAATTTGTATTTTTTAAAAACCTTTTGGGTACTCACTTGTCAGTGTTTTGTCTGGAGCCACCAATCACCATAAAACACGAAAAATCGTAAATGTAGCGACTTAAAGACAGTAAATAAAATTTATTTCAATAAATCAATCATTCATAAATAAAATAAAGTACAAAAAAATTATACTTCATCATTATGCATTTGAAATTATATTTATACAATTATATTATAGAATTTTATTTAATTAAATATTGAAAATACAAAACAAATTAGGATCAACTCCCAAAAATTATAAAATATACAATTTAATTAATAATATTAATTAATTAATTCAGGTAGTTTGTTATTATGCAGAAATAAATTAAAGCAATGAATAATTTTTCAGATTTCTCAATTCAAGCGTCGATATCGATAAATAAGAAAATTTAGCAACAAAAAAAAAATCAATTGACCCGCTTTTTTCGCCTAAAAACAACCAAAAACACATTTTTTAGCCGTTTCCATCGATTGCTCTTTTTGCCACGCTTCGATTGCGACTGTTCGGGACCCCGGATTTCACGCACTAGTGAATGGAAAACGTCATCGACAAAGAGACGGAGAGCTGCTGACGTCTCAAAAAATGGACATCCGTAAAGCCGAGCTAATGCCTGTCCTTCTTCTGTCGAAACCTTCAAAAAAAATCAATTGAAAATTAAAAAATTAAACAAAAAAAAAAAAATCTCTCAGAAATAATCTCATATTTTTTCTTCCGGTCATGAATGGATCCAGGAATTTTTCCAGAGGGAGGAATACCTCAAATCCGAATATTTGACGGCTGATTTTGAACAGTTTTTAGACGATTTTGAATTATTTTTTGCGAAGATTTTAAACGAGTTTGTGAAGATTTGAAGGATTTTTTTGGAGGCTTTTGAAGGATTTTTGAAAATTGCGCAATTTTCTGAAGATTTTTTTTGAACGAATTTTGAAAATTTTGCAATTTTTTGATTTTTGAACGAGTTTTGAAAATTTTGCAATTTTTTGAAGATGTTTGGGAATTTTAAGCGTCCGCCCATGCTTCCGCAACACGCACCTTCCGGTTTTGCTCCAGATCGTATTTATTACCAACCAAAACAAACGGCACATTATCCGAATTTTGAACTTTGCTGATAAGTTTTCGGTATTCAAGCGCTTCTTCGAAACTTCTTCTATCGGTTATCGAGTAGCAAATCACAAACCCCTCTCCAGCTCGCATGTATTGATCACGCATCGCAGTAAACTCTATCTGTAAACAAACGGAAAATAACAAATAAGGAAAAGAAATTGTTTTTTTCGTAATGTACAAACTTCTATTTGATAAACAACATCATTAATATCATTACGCACGTAATTTTTCTAATTTTTTATTTTCATACAAACATTTTGTATCATTAAACAAGTAAATAAGGATGCAAAATGTTGTTTATTCTTTTCAAAAAATAAAAAACATCATCAATTCACTCTAATTTATTCATATACCTGCCCAGCTGTGTCGAGAATATCCAAAAGCGCAACTTGACCATCGATAACCGCCTGTCTTTGATATGCATCCTCTATTTCATGAGAAAAAAAAACAGTAAATAAACAAAAGAATTTTTTTTCTTATATATAAAAAAAAATTACGTTTATCCTTTTAATCTACTCATAAAAGGTCATCATACATACCGATAGTTGGATCGTGATTTTCTAGGAAACTGTGACTGACGAATTGAAGAGTCAAAGCTGAAAATTAATTTTTTGAAAAAATTAATAAAAAAAAATACGAGACAGTGTGTAAATAAATGTAATAGTAAATAATATATTAAGGTTAAATATCGACCACTTTTTCCAACTCCGCCGTCGCCCAAAACTACGATTTTAAACACTCGAATTCCACATCGTGTTTGTTGCTTGCAGTTTGTTTCTAGCTGCACCATGTCGGATGACGTTTCATCCGTTGTCATCCAGAGTGGAAACTCACGAACGGCGTTGAATTTTTGCAAAATAACTCGAAAAAATTGCTGCTTATTTTACAACTTATCACGATGTTTACTGGTATGTCTAGTGACGAGACTGGAGCACAGACTGGAGGCTGTTTATGGTAATGTCGTGTTAGTGTTGACTTTTCTCGGTAGGCGGCGCCTATTGGAATCAGCTGTTGTTGTTTACGTTAGAAAAATGATGTTTTGGTTAAAGTTTTTGTTTTATTTATAAAAATAGATGTAATAATATGTACAAATGTTTAAAATAGAGGTCGATGGACCGTGAGAATTGAAAAAAATTCTCTTAAATTTAAAAGGCAATTTTTATACATTGTAAAAAATAAATTATATTTTTATGCTAATTGCTAACAGGTCAGTTTTTGATCTATTCGATTGAGCCGTTCGGGTTCGGACGAACTGTACCGCCTGTGTAGACTCACACTGCGTTGCAGGTGTTGTGTGATTTGGGAGAAACTCGGGCGATGATTGGGGTCGAATGACCAACACATCGAGAGAAGATCTTTGATGGTTGATGGTGCTTTGATATGTTCTAGGGTTTGCACCACCTTTCCGGATGATATCCTCCATATCACGCTGTGAGGGTGGTCGTTTTGCATCGGCCATTGCTTTGTCACTAGTTCGTATAATAGAGTTCTGGAAGAAGTAAAAAAAAATATACGGTAAGATAAAACGTTAAGGAATCTCTTTGGTTGATGTGAAAAGTGGCGATTTCGAGAGGGAGAAATGGCACTTCCGGTTTGGTTAGGATCTTGTAAGTGTAGGGATGTTGAGATGTAGGTACCTAGTGTTATCCTTGATAATTTTGATGTCGTAGTTTAACCGGAAGTGGCACTTTTTTCCCTCCAAAGTGCCTTGTATGGCTGGTACAAATAATTTGGACAAATCATATTAGAGTGAAATGAGACGATTTCATGAGTGGAGAAATGGGATTTCTGGTTTGGTTAGGATCTTGGCATTTTAGCGGTATTACGATCTAGTGTCGGCACCTAGTGTCGTCCTAAGTAATTTTAATGTCTTAGTTTTTCTTTTCCTCCAAAGTGACTTTTGGACAAGTTGAAATGACTTTTGTGTGTGAAAAGTGGCTATTTTGAGAGGGGAGAAATAGCACTTCCGGTTTGGTTAGGATCTTGTAAGTGGAGGGACGTTGAGATGTAGGTACATAGTGTTGTCCTTGATAATTTTGGCGGCTTAGTTTAACCGGAAGTGGCATTTCTTTACCTCCAAAGTGCCCTGCATGGCTGGTGAGCCATCGAAATTTGGAGGTTACGTTAAAATGCTTAAAATGACACTTCCTGTTGAGTTATGAACTTAAAAGTTTTTTGTCGCATCGAGCAATGGTCGTCAACGTAATGTTCCAATGATATAAAGTCTCTATCACAACCGGAAGTGCCATTTTAACCCGCTCTGTATTGCTCAATAGATGCTAAAATGTACTGCGCAGGATTTGGAGCGAATTAAATAGACACTTCTGGTTGAGTTGGCACTCTGAAATTTTACGAACACCAATATACGGATGCCTACTGAGTGTCTGTAAAGTTTAAAAATCTTCATCTTAACCGGAAGTGTCATTTTAGCCTGCTCCAAATTGCAAAACAAAAACTTAAAAGTTTCTACGTACAATTTGGAGCGGATTTAAAAAGGATTTCCGGTTGAATGACAGTCCCGGAACTTTTATGAACAACAAAATACAGTCACCTACTAAGTGTCCCTAAAATTTAAAGTTTTCATCTCTACCGGAAGTGCCAGTTTAGACCTCACTAAAATCAAAATTACACAACAGAATCCAAAAAATAAAGATTCTTCACACATTACGAGTCACTTCCGGTTGAATCACAGGCACGAGAACCGAGAAATAACCACCCACAGACTGCCCCAAGAATTTCTAGTTCACCCCACAACCGGAAGTACCAAATAACCGATCAAATAACCCAAAAATAATCAAAATAAACATATTTACCCAAATGCATAGACATCAGACAACTGCGTAGGCAAACTTTGTATCACAAGATGTGGAGGAACCAATTGCAATGAACGCATTAACTCAGGACTCAAATATGTAATCTGCCCGCGCGGGAAACAGCAAACACTATCCCTATAATAAAAAATTAAAAATTTTTTTTTTACAAATTTACTCAATTAATCTAACCACCATTTAAACACTTAATACAATACCTGTCAAGGCAGCTGTCAGGCAAGTCATGGTCCAACAGACTCACTTGCACACGACCTTCGAGAAACACATTGCGTGAAGAAAGACACCCATGAACCATTCCTTTCGCATGAATGTATCCCATCGCCTAAAAAAACCCAAAAAAACCCATTGAATTACAAAAAATAACCAAAAAAATCATCAAAATTTATCATTACTTGAGCAGTTTGATGAGCAATGTTTATCTTATCACTCAAAGAAATGTTTTCACCACGTGTATGCACTAAATCGCACACGGAAGGACCCGATCGCATGCTGTAAATGAATAAAAATTGTGTTTTAGGTCGGAAAAAAACGTTTTTATGTACTGTTTGTACTGTACGTACCTCATTACGATGGCTAAAAGCGATGGTTCGATACAGGCACCCATGAACAAGGCCACATTTTCGTGGCGTATCATCGATAAGGCTGTCACCTGGCGCATGAAGCGTTGCACATGCGTTTCACGAGAAGGTGTGAAGGTATGTATTAGGACTTCACCGTGCCACCTGCCTCTGTAGGTTGTGCAGAAACGACCGTTGGATATCAATGTGTCGAATTGCAAATCCGCCGATGGGATGTTCCATTCGCATACATCATTATGTGAAATTCTTTGAAAAATTAAAAAAAATTTGGGAAAATTAATAAATTTTAATTAAAAATGTAAAATTTTTTTACCTTTCGTTATCGTCTTCGTCTTCTTCTTCATCGTCGTCATCGTCTTCGAAACCCGATTCCTCATCATCATCATCGTCGTCATTTTCGTCATTTGTGGGTTCTGTTAAAATTATGGGAAAAGTCGAAATTTTATTTTAGTTGAGGTTTTTGGCGTTAGGGAAGTTTTTTCCTTGTTTTAAATTAAGGGGAACCGAACAGATGTGTTTTTAACTTTTTATTAGGGTCTGGTTGTGAGGTTTTTGGGTTATTTATTGAGTTTTGCGCAGGTGGGCCCCTGAGAGTGGCTACCCCTGCTCACATTACTACTGTACGTACGTGAGGACTTAATTAAAAAAAGAGAAAAACGTGTTTTGGGTATTTTTGGTTGAATTTTAGATGCATCTGTTGTGTGTTTTGGTAGAATTTGCTTGTCTGCACCTGGGGTACCGCAATTCTTGCATAGAAGGGGGAAAATGGGGTTTAATGGCATAATTGACGTCGATTATACGCGACAACTGTATCCGCTGAAGCCACAAAATGGCTGCGCGTTAAGAAATACGAATTATGGTTGGAAAATAAGAGTACTGGTTTTGACTTTTGTAATACCGTAAATGCATGAAAAACAAAGGGTAGAGAATCTTTATGCACGATTTGCAGTGCAAGGAAGTTCTAAACATGCAAATTTTTTCTATTTTTACTCTATACACGTGTTGCAATTGCATAATATACACAACAAAAGAAAAAACTATTTTTCCTCACTAAAAACTGTCAAAACCAAAATTTTGTATTTAAAGGTTGATATAAATTATGCAAACACCCTTAAGATACACTGCATTATGCAAGAAGAAAATGCATTTTGACATTTCCAACGTCTGAAACACCACAAATTATGAAAAACCCAATATTCATTTCAACAAAACTTGCAAAACATTCCAAAAATTTTAATTTATTTAAAAAACAAAACCAAAAACCCCAATATATCCCCTAACAAAACAATTCCAAACAGCAATAAACCCCCCATAACAAAAATTTCCACTTTAAAAGCAGAAATTAACCTCACAATCAACCCTCAAACCCTGCAAAATGCCATAAAAATACGCAAACTTTTATCTAAATAACATGCAATAAATAATTCATCAAGGAAACAGCATCAATAAAAAACCAAACAAAATTTAGAAAAAATAAGTAAAATAAAAACTTATTTAAAAAAAAAAAAAAAAAAAAAAAAAAATATGCCAATCATGCATTCGGTCGGTATATAGGGTGAGGGAACAACCAGCTGGCACGCGCCCGGGCACCAAAAAGGAGGGGGCTAGCTTCAAGAGCAGGTGAGAGACAGATGCACATGTCAATAGATACCAAAGATTACAAAACTTGGAATAAGTTAAGTCAGTTGTATACGTACTCGCAAGCGAAAATACAAGATATATCAACAAGAAATATCTATTACTCGCCCACGCACACGCGAAACAACTGATAAAAATATTCACCGGTGCGCGCGTTATGTAATAAAAGGAAGTTTGTGGTTTTTTTCCCATCCATCCAAAGCGGAATTACGTTATATACCTGTTTGTTGATATGTATTATGCGATTCGATTGACGTTTGCTGAGAATTCGTCGTTAAATGCAATTTTCTATCGCCGATTTCATAATTATTTCCCTTGTGACGTCGGTTTTTTTTCACTTGCGCGATCCATTGAAGCAACCGTCTGCACAACATCAGAAAGGTGTTGGTTTTGTTTGTCACATCTGCAGCTTTATGTGTTTAATTTACAAAAAAATATAAATTATTAATTTTAATTTTTTTTTGAAATTTTTTTATGAATATTGTATGTGTAAAGATTTTATGGGAAGTTTTGAATGAAAATGATATTTACCGGTTTTATCTATTGTTTTCACTAATGGCTTGATCTGCGTGCAACTGTAAAAGATCAGCAAGAGAACCAATCAAGATGTTATGTTGGAAAAACAAACAAACACACAGAAAATGTCAAATGTCACCCACGTACATACAACAGGTGGTTTAATTACATTAAAATTTTAGAAAATTATTCAAAATAACACATTTTATCAATTAAAAAAACCAAAATATCAATAAATTAATAAAATTTACATAATAATACACCCGGAAAAACACAAATTTATATTTTCCCACAATAAAAATCACCCAAAATAACAACTTTCCCCCTTAAAAAAAAAATAAAAAAAAAAAAAAAAAATTTTCCAAAAAACCCAACGTGACATTTCCATGTTAATCCTGGAAAAAAATTTAAAAAAAAAATTGACAGGTGTTTCTAACACTCCGAAATTTCCCTAAAACCCCAATTTGACATTTCCCCATCCCACATCCAACAAAAATCAATACAAACCGAAAATTACAGACAGATGTTTCAATCACATCAATTACAAACCCAATGAAAAACCCACTAATTCCCAACAAATTCGCAAAACCGAAGCCAATAACCCCCAAAAATGTGCTTACCTGTAAGTGTCATCCCCATTGCATCTTTCCTCAAGAGCATTTCCTTCGCGTGTTTGCCCCATGAGCCGGTGTCGGTCGAATACGAACTCGTCGGTCGCCGGTTTTACTACGGCAGCTGCTCGTTATAATCTCTCCCCTTGTGTGTAGCCTGGCTCTGCTCTCTCTTCCTTACAAATACTACGGTCCCCTTGGCTCACCCCATTTCATTGTTCGTCCAGCCGAAAACAGCTGCTGCCAGCTTCATCTTAGCCTCGCACGGGGGCGCGCGGCACACTCTCTCTCTCACACACCCCGCGCAGATGTCGCACGAGTGGCTGCGTGGCGTGGCGTGGCTGCGTGGCGGGGAAGAGCGATTAAGAGGCGCCGCTCACCTGTCGACGAGGCTAGGCAGGCTTGGATTGGAGCAAGCGGCTCGTGCCTGGCGTGTGGCGTTAATCACGGGTGACGGGCGGCCGCGCGTTTAATGCTCAAAGCTGGCAGCTGCTAAGGGGAGCGCGATACCGCATTATCATGGGTCGTGGTAGTTTGCAAGACGCGCGACGCGTGGTTTCTTAAGGAAAAAAAATATTAAAGTCGTTTTTCTTTGTGCACAACGTCTGTTTCTGCTTCTATGGCCTTCTGTTGGGTTCAATGGGATTGTGGGAAATGTGAATGGGTTTTCTGGTAGTTGCAATTAATGTTTTTTGGTGCTGTAAGTAGTAAAATCGTAATAATTCTTTGGGTTGATGTGCATTTGGTTGTCAGAAGTTGTCAGAAGGTGGGAGATGTGGTGATTAGGTTGTGGTTTATGTGGTTTGGTTCACAGAACTAGTTTAGATGAGTGAATAGATAAGTGACTAACTAGAGCATTTGAAATGCTGTTTTGCAAAGTTTTGGGGTTTGCAATCGTTTTTCTATGGGTTTCTATGAATATTTTGGAAATTGGAAGTGTTTTTCTGTGAAATTCTTGTGTGGTTTTGGTGTCCTGAGTAATATTTAGAGTCGTTGCTGGTTGGGGAAACGTTTCAACTGCCTTTTTATTGCCAGTGAGGCTTCACACGTGGTTAGCTTTCAATTCCCCTGAGTACATAACACATTTCTGCTTCTAGGAATGCACGCAACGTATCTATTGAGGAGTTGAATGGGGACGTTAAAGGTGTTAAAAGATGTGTTGGAACTGAGGAAAACGTGAAGCAATGCTGCAATGCAATGAATGTTTGCATTTTTATTTATATTTCTTGGAAAAAATTATAAATAACTATTAAATATGTAATAAAATGAAGGAAATTGTGCTAAATTATATGGTGCATTGCTATAAATTTAGAATAATCAGGGAAAATTGCGTGAAAAATGTTGCAGCACATTAAATTTATTACTTTAAATTAAATTTATAACTGTCAAATGAAATTCAAATTGAAGCAGAAGTTTTGAGCAAGCCAGTGTCCCAGATTGCACCTGCCCACACCCTGGTGTCGATTTTAGGAAACTCAAATTTTGTAACTGCAGCGCCATCTGAAGTCTAAAATTCAAAATAATCATTGATACAGTTTTTTTATGAGGAGCAATGCGCAGAACTGCAAAATCAAGAAAAAAAATTCAAGGAGCAGGAATAATTTTATTTTATTATTTATATATAATAAATATGTAAATAAATTTTACAATTTTTTTTTTTTTATTTTCGATATATAATTTAATGTATTTCTTTATAATAGTGATTAACATTGAACTTTCCCATAGATCAGAGTTTAATAAAGCAAATGCAAAACCCCGATGGAAAAACCTAGACGATATTTTCTTTTCACCGTAACCTGCGGCAAAGTTCGGCCCAAGAGTTTAAAATCGGGTTAGTGCAGGGAAGAGACCCAAACTTCAAGGCTACGAGCGGTCATTCACTCCAACGATGCGCGGAAATAAAATAAAAACATTTAAAAAAAAATTCAAAAAAATAAAAAAAACTTTTACAAATTTATTTATTCAACCACAAAAAAATTAAAATACCAGAAAAAAAAAATCCAAAAAATAAATTTGTATTAAAAGACAAAAGAAATAAATGTATAGACAGTTTCACAGTTATTCCTCGTGCACCCCACGACCTAAACGCCAAAGGCTAAGAGTGTTTTGACGTCACGGCACTTCCGGTTGACCGCCAAGTCCGGGAGATTCACGTCTGCCACCTGCACAATCACAAGAATGCCCCCGAATTAAGCGGTTGGGAGGGAAAGGAAAGGAGACAGCATGGGCCCGACATTCCACTGGCCCGATAAACTCCATAAGTCCAATAAATTATGGATTTCACTGTCTCTTCTTTTTCTTCAATCATTAATCGATGTCACTCTCACTTCGAGTTCGCCCACACCTAGGATTTATGACAGATTAATGCGAGGTAAGTGATTTAAATGTTTTTTTCTCTCTCATTCTTCATTTTTAATTGAAAAAGGGGAATTTTTTTCCCTCTTTTTTGTGTGTCTTGTTTTTTTTATTTACTTTCTTGACCTGACCTTGTAAAATTGTAAAATTGTAAAAAAAATAAAAAATAAATTTCAATTTTGTTGAATTTGAGTTTAATATTAGTAGAAATGTAGAAAAATGTTGTTTATTTGTTTTAGAAATTTAATTAAGTCCCATAATTCACACTGAAATGAACTTTTGTGCGTTTGGAATTGTCTTGTTTACATATTTAACACCTACAAGTTGTTATAAAATTCTTGCACAACAGTTTTAGTAAGTAATTATAACATTAAGCAAGCGTTTTGTCAGACAACCCTGACCTTTTTAACTGAAGTGCAAATTTCCGGATCACAATCCACCTGGAAAAGTGTGTGTGTGCCTGCCTGCCTGCTTTAGGACAAATACTTCTGACCCACAGTACATGCGCGTGCGTTTAATTCCCATCACCCCACATTTCTCTCTCTCTCTCTCCCCTCACTTTCAATACATAAAAAAAAAAGAATGAAACAGAAAAAAGTGAAGGAAAATGAACTTGTGACCTTTTTACCATAAAAAATATGAAAAAAATTATGGGAAATAAGAATTAAATGGAATTTCGTGCGATTTTACATTATTATTATTAATTATTTATCATTTCCTCGAGTTTTTTTCTTGAATTAATGAATAATTTTATTTTTTTTTGAGTTTTGTTTTTCTTTTCTCAGGTTTGATCCGTCCACTTTCCTGTTATGACAACAAAACGGGAGAAACGGGAATTTGCATGTTTACACTCAAATGTTTCGAAGCGAGAGGAAAACCGTTGACCACCTGCAAAGACGGTGTTTTTCTCGGTAGTTGTTGTCAACTTCCATCACATTCCGGGTCGGAATTGGACGAAATCGCGGAGGAATTCTCCGGAAACGACATAAACAACAACAACAACCCAACGACAAACTTCGAACCGGCGTCTTCGCGTTGGAAACCGACGACTTCTCACGTGACCAGTGCTGGGACAACCCATTCTGACTTTGTTTACACTACGAGTAAGAGTAGTTTGAGTGATGACGAGTTGATAAATGGGGTTGTCGACGTTTTACAGTTGGAGAAAAACGTTTCGACAGTCAATTCCAGCTGGAAAGTGACACCTGCCGACTCTTCTTCGACTTTGTTGTTGAATTTGGTGACGAGGAAACCCGTTTTATCCACCAGACCGGCGCACAAAACGACTTTGAGGCCGTCTGTAATCAATTGGGCGGTTTTTAGTGACAACAGAAGGAATTTGACGACGACTACGAAGAGGTATAAACCGTTTTATCACACGCCGCCTTCCAGAAGACCCGTTTCGACGTTTACGAAAAGTTATGGTACGACTAAATTGCCGGAGAATGTTTTCCGAAGGACAACCGTGTATCCGAGAAGGAGTACCACACCTAGAAGAACGTTTACTACAGTTAGGAGGGCGCCACCTAGTTCAACAACAACTACAACGACAACTACTACTACTACTACTACACCCACGACGACGACGACAACAACAACTACAACTACACCGTCGACAACAACTGAATTTAATTTGGCCAATGCTGATTACAAGGAAGGTAACATGAATGAAAATATGGTACAGTATTGAATTTGGTATTCATGAAAAGTTTAAGTCTGAAATTCAACCGGAAGTGGCGTTGTGGGTTACTCAAAATAGTTGTTCTTGAGAAAAAATTGACAAAAGTCGATGATTGTGGTTATTTTTTAGTCAAAACTGCTCAAAAATCGATCAATTTGTGAAGGAATTTGGTATTGTGACAATTTTGAGTCCAACCGGAAGTGGCTTTATGGCCTGCTCAAAACAGTTATTCTTTAGAAAAATTTAACAAAAGTCAATGACTTTGGTTATTTTTTAAATCAAAATCCATCAATTTATGAAGGATTTTGGTATTTCTGATAAATCCGAGGCTTTAATCCAACCGGAAGTGGTGTTTGGCCAACTCAGAGCAGTCGTTCGACAAAAAATTGATTAATTTGACAGAAAGTTGATAATTTAGTTATTTTTTTCCTCAAAATCGTTCAAAAATCGATTAATTTATTAAGGAATTTTGTATTCCTGGCAATTTCGAGTCCTTAATCCAACCGGAAGTAGTGTTTGGCAAACTTCAAATCAGAAAAATTTATCAAAAGTTGATCATTTTGGACATTTTAAAACAAAATCCTTGAAAATCAATCAATTTTATATAGGTCTTCTTCGTGAAAACTTATTTTTTCAATACCCTTTAAGTCCTCGAGACATACATCTAACCGAACCTATCTCGACTGAACTTGGCCTAATGACCTGAAGTGGAAGCACTTCCGCTTTGATACATTGTAAAGATTAATTTCACGGAATCATTTCCCGAGAAAAACCTGTTGAAGTTGATGAACCATTCACTGAATTAATTCCATTGTCAAAAACCAAAATAAAAAAATAATTAATCAATAAAAAAAATAACTCTTTCATTTCTCCACTTTTTCAGCTTGTGGGAGAACATTTTACGAAAAAAACACACCCACAGGCCGAATAGTGGGTGGAAAAAAGTCCGTATTTGGCAAATGGCCTTGGCAGGTAAGTCAACGAACCAAACAAGCACAGAGACAATTTTTTGTTTTCATTTCTCGTCCATAGGTGTCACTGAGGCAGTGGAAGAAACACACTTTTCAACACAAATGTGGCGCTGCATTACTGAATGAAAATTGGGCCATTAGTGCTGCTCATTGTGTGGACAAGTGAGTGTTTAGTGACATTTAGTGACTAAAATGTGAGTTAAAAATTTATTTTATTCATTTTAGTGTCCCTGTGGAGCAGTTGCAGGTCAGGATCGGTGATTTTGACATCAATGACGTGAGAGAAGCGTTGCCTCACAAGGACAGACAAGTGCAAATCATTGCCAAACATCCAGATTTTAATCCACGCAATTTTGAGAATGATTTGGCTCTCGTGCGGTTCTATGAACCAATCGACTTTCAGCAGAACATAATTCCTATTTGTATACCAGCTAATGATGATTCTTTTGTCAATAGCACTGCTTATGTGACTGGTTGGGGAAGATTATTCGAAGGTTTGTTCATTTGTTTGTTTGGTTTCGGTTGAATTTTGGTTTCGAAACTGAAATTGGTGTTTTCTTTGTTAGATGGACCGCTGCCGGATCAGTTGCACGAGGCGCAGATACCCATAATATCGAACTTAGAGTGTGAAAAGCTGTATCGTCAAGCTGGGTATATTGAATCAATACCAGATATATTTATTTGTGGTGGAAGACCAAGAGGAGGTATAGATAGTTGTGAAGTAAGTTGACTTTTAATTTTAAATCAGAAATAAGAGTGGGTACTGGGTAGTGCGTAAGGTTGCCGTTGGATTGGTTCGATGCGGTTTTGCAAGAAAACCGAACCGAACTGAATGTTCTAGTTGCCATCAAACTGATCGAATCAAAC
>JAQFZO010000777.1:0-20642 GCA_034695885.1 Geophilus flavus | reverse complement strand
AACCCATGAAGAAAATACTCATTAGTTTTCATATGGCTTTTCAAACCACTTTCAAAAGTGCGAAGGAAGGAGGCGGCCCATTTACACCCTCACTGAGGGTATCCGTGGAGGATGAACCCCAACACAACTTCCAATGGTGAAGAAGTGCTGTGATCCTTTTTCACAGATTACACGGGGGAGAATCCTCATGACCTAACCTTCTACTCTCACTTCCTAAATTGCATGGTGGGCTGGTTATAGACCTGTTATAAGTTAACTCCTCCCCTCAAGTGTCGTCACGTTAAACAGAAAAGTACAACCAGGAGGCCGTGTTGACTTCAACACAGATACGCTGCTCGGTGCTTACTAATAGAGGGAATCACAGAGAAGTAGGGCTTGAAAGGTTCTCTCCCACAACAGAGGTAAGACAGACAGACACGCCCGTGTTGTCATATAACCACATTTGTACGTACTGTAGATGGGAATTTAACAGACATACGTAGCAAAAAAGAGAGAAAAAGAGAGAAAGAGAGAGAAAGAGAAGATATCGCAGGCACAACCAAATGAAAAAAATAAGCCAAAAAATGAAAATTACCCTCAAGATCCAAAGGAATAATTTAAAAAATAAATTAAGCAAATCCAGAGAGAGAGAGAGAGTGAGAAATTGACAGTGAGAGTGAGAGAATGTGAGAGAGTGAGAGAGTGAGAGTGAGACGACCCAGTAGATCCCAGTGGCCCTTTTGACTTACCAAGACACGACTTGGTGCCGAAAACAGTAATAGGGAGAACCACATAGATGTAGGGCTTGGAATTTTCTCCCTCACGAAGGTATAGAACAGACAGACAGATGTAAGGTTCCCAACGGTTACCAGCTGCTACTCTGGCCACACAAAAAGACCCAAAATATACACAAGCCAATTGATCAATGTCAAATGTTCTACAGTGTTGGGACAACCCAGTTGATACAAGTGGAACAAAGACACCACTGGCACAACCAAATTGAAAAAACAAACCAAAATCTGTAATCATCCTCCAAAACCACCAAAATGAAAGAGATCCCTTAGAAATGACAAGTAAAACCAACTATAGGAACCCAACACAATAATTGAAAACATGGAAACAGAGAAAGTAGTGAAAATAGATAAAAAAGAAGAGGTTTAGGAAAGAAAAGATTAACAGTAGGCCCTGTAGGCTTCTTCAGCACCAACTAGTTAAAACAAACAATCATCAAAATTGAAAAAAAAAATTTAATAAAGGAATGAAGGAAGAAAGATGAGCACCCAAGCTGAACCTCCAAGAGGAGCAGAGATATGCAAATCGCCAAATACCAATCTTTACAAGTTTAGCTCCCACGGGAAACCTTGGGAGCTAACCCTGCTACTGTCATCTCCCCTACCCAATGCGCACAACATTGTTTATTTTTATATAAAACAACTTGTTGCATCATTATTTGACCAATTACACATCGATAGCGAATAGAAGAATGACCGGAGACTAATATTTAGGCGCAGTCGACATATACGAACACGAAAACAAGTGAGAAATTCGGAAGCCTAACGATTCGAGCAGACCAAGAAAACGACCAAGAAACGATCAAGAAAACGACTGTAAGCGAAATAAACAACTAGATGAATTAACCGAAACGATTTCTGAAGAATTTAAGACTATAAGAAATTCGAACACGAAGGTGAAGCCTTACCGAATCTGAAAAAATCAAACAACGATCTTTAGAAGAGTAATTAAAGAGTACGGTGACTGTACAAGTGTAAGTCTATATGGCGGGATCGCTTTCTTAAAGTAACAATGTTTCCTTTAGATTTGACTGGTGTGAAACCGAATGAGAGAGTGAGAGAGAGTGAGAGTGTGAGAGAGAGCGAGATAGAGCGAGAGAGAGTGAGCGAGTGAGTGAGAGAATGAGAGTGAGAGTGTTAGTTTTTTTTTTTAAATTATGTTTGCACGTTAGAAGCAATCGATGAAATTTCTCGTATTGCCCTGTTCCGTGGAGGTTTTTTTGCCGTTCAATAAATTGAAGTACATCTAGTGAACTTTTTATACATAATAAAACTGCTATTTATACTCATAGATTTTCAAGCCAAACACCAGCATCAGCAATGAGGTAGGGCATCATCAAAATTAACTGGACTAAAATCTATTTAAGTTACTTGCATGCAACCATAATAATGAAAACTTTAAAACCATTAAAAACCTTCACAAAGGCACATACCTCTGCTTACATTCCAGGTCAAATTTTTTTGACCAGTCAATAATTCCTAAACCATTAATCTATTAGGAAAATTAACTTAAAAAACCAGAGCCTTATGTTAGAAGACAAATCCAAACACTTCTCCAAGAAGCAAGAAAAGGAGAGAAAAGACTATACCATTAGGCCCTGTTAGCTTCAGGACCAAGACAAGAGAAAACCATTCCTGCAGAGTCTGAACTGAGACTGACTTATTCTGTTGCTGCAATGAATTATATATAACACCTCTGTATCATGTGATACAATAGTGTGTGATGCAGCTGACAGCATATCATTGTTACAACAAAGAAGACAGTAAAGGAATAAGAAAAGGCTTAAGATTAGGTTTACAGCATACAAAAAAGAACATAAAATGTAAATAAATATATTAAAACTAAGCAGCTGCACCTAACTCTCGATAAAGAGAGGTTAGTGTTAGTCAGCCATAATTAAAGATAAATATAAATACAAATACATAATCTTCATTTGACACAGTCTCCATGGTGTTGGGGCAAAGGATAGAAGGAATGATGGGAAACCACCCTCACTGAAAGAAATAAACTACTTTCGATTTAAGCCCAAGGATTAATGTTAGAAGGAAAACAAATAACATTTCTCCATGAAGCGAAAAAGAAGAGGAAAATTGAAGAATCAAGGAAAAACAGAAAAAAATTACCATTAAGCACTACAGCTAAAGGACCAAGACAAGAGAAACCCACTCCTGAGTCTCAAGTGAGACTGATTTATTCTTTTATCCCAAAACGAGTTAATCCCAGAACCTACCACCACCTGTTATCAAAAAATAAAAATATAATTTTTTTCAGTTTTAATTTTACCACATCAGGGATTCATGAAATTTAAAAACAAGATGACAAAACATTATTTATCTTCGTTGCTTTGCACCTAATCAAATTATATATTAGATCCACTTAATTACAATTCTTTAAAATACCATAAATGTCATGTCTGTATGTATGAATAAATTAAATTAAATAAATTGTTTTTTTAAAAAAAAACAAAAAAAAAAACAGTTTATTTACAGAAAAAAAAAATTGATAAATCCAGATAGTCGAACTGTAATTTATAACGTTTTGGTTTACGGTTTTTTTGTTTTTTTTTGTTTTCGTTCTTCGTTTCGTTCCTAAGTTTTCAATTTCGTTCCGGTTACGTTTTTGGTTAAAAACTGGTTCAGAACTGGTTTCGAATTAAATATTTTGAATAAATTCAAATTAATTTTTATTTATTGAACGGTGGTGGTTTGATTGAATATTTAAGTTAGAATTTTTGAATTCGATATGACGTTGACGTTGTTATGTAGCACAATGACACTTTCCTTAGCAACGAAATTGTGTTAGTCAACGAGAATTGTTCGTTTTATTGAAAAATTGAATTCGAATTTTCTTTAAAAATGAAAAAAATTCGAATTTATTGGAAATAAAAATGTTGATGTGTTTCGTAGCTACCTCCTTGGTTGCTGGTTGCTGCCACTGCCATAACCAGCACCCTGATTTCCACCATCATAACTACGGCCACCATAACCAGACCTTGAACTCGTCACGTTTAGTGGTAGGCAATACCGACTCAGTAGTCTATACCATTGTGTAAAAAGTACTTTTTACACTTTGGTAAAATTTCGATCGCACGGAGTCCTTTAGCGCGCATCCTGATTCCCGCAGGTTCCTTTCGTGCGGATCATTTTCGCGCGCTTTCTTAGTGCCCCCATGGTGATATGACTCATTCTTTAATCCCTTTCCCCAGTTGCTAATCTCTCTCCTCCCTTTTTATTCAAAATGAAAACATCAATCTCCTAATGAAAGGCCTATCAGTATCTAATGATATTTTTATCACTGCATAACCTACCTACCAAAACAATTGAACGCCGCTTAATAATTAGTCAATTTGTTCGATCTGATCGAGCATTGATTGGTGGACATGGGGATTTGTCTTTATCACACGTGCACAGCGCAGATGGTCAAGTTTGGTCAAGTTCTAATATCAAAAATCCCCTTGAATTAAATTTATCTAACAACAGAACTACAAAACAGGTGTTTAAAATGACGTCAAAACTTGTTTTTACTTAGCAGCAAATGAGAGCGACCCACCCTCTACCTCCAACATTGAACATGAACTTTCCATTTTCCTAGAAAATCACATGCCTTAACCCCTTCCCCCCCCCACAACCCTTTTCAACGTATGCGCAAAACCCCTTTTAAATTTTTGTATGATTCAAAAGCTAATTTCCTGTCCACCACATCACATTCTTCAAGTTGTCAAACTTCACTTTACTGTCTTGACTTGGTTCGTGTTAACAGACATTTAATTCGCTTAAGATTTCATTTAAGTAGTTACTAGCTGCTAATCTACTGTAAATCTAAATGTCTTTTAATGGGAATTATCTAAATCTTGGCTTACAAGGGATGAGAAACTGGGATTATGCCAAACAATATTCAGAGCTGCGTACTGCTTTAAGTACAAATACTAATGTAAGCATGTGTATGACTTTAGTGAGATGAAAAATTGGATTATTGGATTTTTACAATATTGTAAAACTTATATTTCATTCTGTTTATTTGCATAGGTTCAAAGTACACTGGCGTACCACCATCCGTATCAACCGCACACGCGGCAGGCCGACGATATGGCATCCTATGTGAAGCCACAACACTATTCGATGAATGGTTACACGACTATCGGTGGACCTGGAGTCGAATTACTTCCACATCACCATCCTAATATGGGATCTTATCCTCGTAAGTCTACTTAATTACGGTCTTTATAATTGTATCCTTAATGCCGCAGTGAGTAAAAATTGGAAATTGATAGTACACATTTCGTTTTTTAAGTAATCTTATATCACTTTGTGATTAAATGATAAAATTCCCGTTCTTTACAAGATAAGTATATCTTTTGATTTGAGATGTTGACAAGAAAAATTAAATTAACTTAATCCTTTTTAACTAAGTTAAATTTCTTCTCATTACTCCTATTTCAAATTCAAAGTTTTAATTTATTTTTTGACATTAGTTCTTGACCCATTTCCCTTGACCTTTACAAGTATTCTAATTTCCCTCATCATGTTGATTAGAAGGGAGATGGGTTTTCTTGGTTTCAGAGGGATAATAAAATATCCTGTTGGCGCTTGTATAAGCTTATTGTGCTGTCCGCAGTTGCGGGGGAAACTTCTGCTCTTTCAGAGTCTGTACCGAAGGCACTTTCCACAGGAAAAGATTAAAATAAAATATTTTCTAAATTAAAAAAAAATTCACGTTTTGTTTGCTATATTCTAAAACTGCTGTTGTCACCACTTTCTAAAATTTTTAAAGTCATAAAAATTGAAAAATAAGACAATAAAAATATAGATGTTTAAAATACTGGCAAAATATGTGATTTCAATTGGTGTTGTTTTTGTTTATTTTTTTAGCATCTGCAAATGCGCGTAAACAGCGTCGTGAGAGAACGACGTTTACGCGCGCTCAGTTGGACATGTTGGAAGAAGTTTTTCGAAAAACAAGATATCCTGATGTGTTTATGCGAGAGGAGCTTGCTCTTAAAATTAACCTCAGTGAATCAAGAGTGCAGGTAAAAATTTATTACCTAAAATGTGAATTTCTTTTTATTTTCTTCTTCATTTATTTATTTTTATCTTCATTTACTATAATTTTAGGTGTGGTTTAAAAATAGACGCGCTAAAGCGAGACAATTAGAGAAGCATCGAACTCAACAAGACACGCAGCAATCACAAACCAATGGTAATTCAAAAGGAATTAAGAAAAGTATAAAGCGTTCTTCTGCGAGCCCACAAACGATTTCCATCACCCAACCACAGCCTTCCGTCTCGACTCCGTCCCCAAGTAATGATTCGTTTCGTCCATCTCCACTGAACACTGCTCCACAACCGGCATTCGGCACTTTGTGGGCTCCGGTTAGTGATTACATGGCTAGCAGCAACTGTTTAGACACTCGAAATTTGTATCCAATGAGCAATCCGCAAGCACCACCATCGGCTAGTTGTTATTCGCAAAATTATTCTTACTACAACATGGACTATCTTCAATCTCAGCATATGAGTCAATTCAATACTCACTCTCAAATGAGTTCATCTCCACTTCCACATCACTCACACATGGCGCCTACGAGTGCTCAGGTGTTAACTCCTAGATCAACGCCTACTTTAGTTGATTGTCATGATTATGGTGATAAGAGTTCATGGAAATTTGCACCTCGATATGATCATTAATACCGTTAGCTTAAAAGTTACTCTTTTTTAACTTTTGATTTTTTTAATTTTATTACTATATTATTATTAATATTATTATTATTATTTTAATTATTGTTTAATTAATGTTTAAACTGTTACTGTGATCTAATTTTTAGGTTTTATTTTTTTTCTTGTAACTTTGATTTATTATAATTTGTTTTGTACTTCTTAATTTCTTATTTTTTGTATTTTGATTACGGAACTGTTGTGATTGTCTTAATGTGTATGTCGATTATAATATAATAGGAAATATTGTGTTTTCTGAGATGGAATGACTAGTCAGTTATGGAAATATTGATATGAATCTACCTGAACGATGGCTTTTGGCAGTTACACTTAAATGAGATTGTCTTATGATTGATATCAACTTTTTATTTGTTTATTTAATTTTACGATCAACAAGTGACCTCACATAACTGCAGAAATGAATTGCGACTTTTGTAATTGCCTTATGCATAAAAAATTGAATTAATTCGATTAATTTATAAAACTTACGTTATAAAGACTGTACAACAATAATGTAGTGGTTCCAATTGCAAACAAAGTATATTTCAGTAAAATTTTGAATAACAAATGTTTGTTTCCAATTGACACTAACTACGTATTGAATATGCATATATTCAATTTAAATTTAAAGTTGACAAAATGACAAGAAAAATAGGTGATGTAATTATTTGTATATAAGTCCTAAAATATTGAAAATAAAAATGCCAATATTTTAATTACTTCGTTTATTATTTAGTGCTGTTAGTGAATATAGCGCATAGCAATTAGCATACCGAATTAATGTTGTGCAGAGAAATTCGCCGAAAACTTGGGATTGTTGAGGAGTGGATAAAAATCACGGTACGTCAAATTATTTTACTTTTTAAAGCTTATCAATCAAACGACAGACCTTAATTACTTAAATAAATAAAAATGATTCTTCTTGTTAAGACTTAAAGTAAACTAAGAGTTTCAAAGAATAAAAATGGAGGAATAATGGGAACATGCAAAATAAAAATAACGCGCACTAGGTATAGTATTTTATGTGTAAGTTTTTCATTTACGACACTTTTTTTAGTCTTTCTGTTTTTTTTCATTCTTAATATTTATTTTCCCTTTCTGCACTGTCGCTGTTTGTAATTTATCAGTAAAAATGAGCGACACTAGCGTGAAACATACCACATAAATTGACAGATACTGTAAAATGGCAGACATGTATCAATCACTACAAACAAAATGAAACCATACTACCAACATTACATTAATTAGTATAATTATTTGTTAGTATTATTATTACTATTATTGTACCCTGTCACAAAATGAGTTCATTATACACGGTTCTGTACATGATTAAAAAGGGATGAGACTTTAGCCCTTGAAATATTTACAATTTTTTTAAACTCAGGGCTTATGTAAAATGGCACATTTGATTTTCTTTGCCTCTATTTTTAATTCATTTTATTATTTTCATTTAAAAATGTACACGGTAAACTTAAATTTAAAAAAAAAATAGAAATAAAACCTGAGGATATTTAGGATTATTTTCAACATTAAAAATAATAAAATTGAGCTGAAAAATTACAAAAAAAGCGGTTTTATTTATAATTAATAAAAATTAAAACAAACAAAAAAGGATAAAATTATTTTTTTTTAAAAAATTAATGATTTTATACAATAGTTTTGAATTTTGGATATGAAACCTGATCAAGTATTTTGGGCAAACACAAGTTCTGATATGCTGTAGTTAGTAACTGTACATTATAGTCATAGCAGAGCGCATAATCTTTGGCTTGATCCATTTAAGTTTATAAACAAACTGGCCAAATAATAAAATTCCTTGGTAAGACTCAATCAAAAATGAGATCAAATGCATTTTTCCTTTTCAAAATTACCAAATGTTTTTTTGCTTCTGTTTCTCTTAGCCATAATTTTTTATTTTATTTTTTTTAGCACTATGATATTATAGATAGGAACCATATTTTGTCTAAATGTGTCACGAGGAATTTGGTGAGTCATCTTTTTCACAGCACCTGGAATTTCCAGGCTGATTTATCCCCGTATTCCAGACAGTCCGTAGAAACTCCGCCCAAACCGCCATTCATTTGTCCCGACCGTGGGTTGAGCGATTGCGAACCGCCCATGTGCGACATGGACGTACCAGTGTTCATCGGGTTAAGAGACGTCATGGAGCTAACGGGACCGTTGAGTTGAGCATGGTGCGGCGCCAAATAGTCCATATTCATATTTCCGTAATACGACGACGGCCCGTACGAAGGTTGAGAGTAACAACTAGGTGCTTGAGTGTTGCTCATTGCGTAACCTCCCGTCGCGGAACCACCTGTAGGTCCCGTACCGGCGCTGCGTTGCATGCAACTGCTTGTAGACACCAAATCGCCCATTGGACCCCCGATGGACGCTGGACTCCAAATCGCATTGAAGTTGTTGGCTGAGGGCGGGGGTGGCGCCAAACCGACGGCTGCTGTCGGAGTTGACACTGGGGGTTTGTAAGGTGAATCACGGCTGGACGGCGGACTCGTGCTTGTCGCAGGTGGAGGTGGCGATTTCGGTTTTTTCGGCCTGCTTTTATTCTGTCCACCGTTTTGTTGTTGTTGTTGCTGCTGACGACATTTTGCGCGTCTGTTTTTGAACCACACCTAGCAACAAAAAAAATGATAGAAAAAAAAACAAAATTATTGATTTTTAAGATTTTTTGATTCAAAGCTTAGCCAATATTGATTTTAACCCAAATACTGCTTTGACATTGTAGGAAAACTAATCAGCGCTATCGAATGAGCAAAACCACAATTTTTTATATTTAGGCTATTCCCAAACGCACGAGCAATCGAATCTACTGCCCTAACTTTATTTCAATGACCAAAATTCCCCCCATTTTGTTATTGATTGCGCCGTTGGATGCCATTTCAAACCATCCATGAATTTTTTTGACCGTAATTAATTAAATTACATATTTACATAAATAAGTTTTTTGCTTTGTTTTATTAAATGGTTGGTGTCACACCATGACTTTTTAATGAGATGCTGCTCCTTAGAGTCAGTTTGTCAGTTTTCTCTTTTGAACACTAATAACTCATTTCCCTTAGCTCCGCCTGTCGATAAGAACGCGCTGCAGGTTGCAAACTGCGTGCAAACTACGCTAAAGAGCTCCCACTGGGAATACCGTGACCTCTAACAGAGACAGCTGTCACAAAGAAACAGTTGATTGATCCCCAAAGAAGGATGTCCAAACCTTTTTATTTTCCCCTCCTTTTTTTTTAAACCTTTTCTTTTTTTGGATTTTTGATTCACTTACCTGAACCCTACTTTCAGGTAGATTGATTTTAAGTGCTACTTCTTCCCTCATAAATATGTCCGGATAACGTGTCTTACTGAACAGTGCTTCCAAAACATCCAATTGGGCTCGGGTAAAAGTAGTTCTTTCTCTACGTTGTTTTCGCGGATTTGCAGCTGGATCATACATAAAACCAAAATCTAAAATAAGTGATTTTAAAATTGTGGTAAAGTTATAAAATCAAATGTTGAACAAGAAATGAAATATGGGCCATGTTATAGTAGAGTGTGTGCATCAATGAATAAAGGGTCCGTGTGTATCACGCCCTGTTGCTCATCTTTGTCGGTTGCCATGTTCATGTCTTGTGTGGTGGTGGTCATGCTTTGTTGCCGCACGAGGGGTGGGAAGAAATGGTTTCACATCTTCTTTTGGTCACAGATGTTTCAGGTCCTCTTCTTTTGCCGCTAAATTGGCTACGAGTCTTCTGACCCTTTGTACCTCCATTAGAAAAGCAGTGTAAGAGGTGCATTCACAAAGAACCGTTGTAAACGGTACAATATGACCAAGGGGGACTGCAACTGCAGTTGGCTATAGTGTGTTTTTCTTGTCTAACTCCATATAAATTGTAACGATAAAATTAAATTCGATACGAAATCAATTTTTTCGTACACGTTTTAATTTTTAAAGGTTTATTTCAAAGATAACGGTGCCTGACGGGTGACGGCAATATCGAAGTGAATGATCGAAGTGAGGTTAACAGCCAAAGGTGAGAAATTCGTTTTTAAGTGGTCCTGTACGGGAATTTAGATGTGTGCGGTCAGTTTTGGTGGACGAGTGAAAGAACGACATGACCTCGACTGTACAACATTCCATGCATGGTTTCCAAGACAACGACGCAGACACGAAAGAGGCCTCGAGGGATTGTGTGCACGTGCACTGAGTTTTGCGAGGGGGTGTGGGGAGGTGACTAGGTATTGGCCTCGTTGGGGGCCTCGTCGGTGGTCTAAACGTGGGGAAAAACGGACGCGCCTTTTGTGAAACGCGGGCGAAAGCAAGTCCCTGCACAAGATCGACAAGGAGGGTTGGTAGGTGTCGGACCCGATAATGGTCAATCATTATAGGAGGCTGACCGAATCCAATGGCTGCTTCCAGGGTCCGCCTGTGATGTGTCATGCGTAATTTTTTTTATTATAGTCGCATCGTGCATTTATATTCCATAAATGGTTAAATCAAAAATGGAATTAATATTTTTTAAACAGGTAAAAAAAAAAACTTTAAAAAAAACTGAAGGACGAATTTTGAAATAAATATTAACAAAAAATTAAATAGTAGGGAAGAATGATTTATAATGTCAGCTGTGTGGGATTTGTGGATCGGTTGATCATCAGTTGGCGCCTTTTGTCATCGCCTCTACACCCCCACAAGGGAATTCCTTTGAGTCCAACAACCATTGTGGGCATTGGTAGGCAACTCACGCATGGCTGTTGCAAACACACCCCCGGCCAGGGCCACCGTTTGCAGTCGTCGACGTTCTTAATCCGTTTTTTGTGGTCTCTCAGGCCAGGCCGTTATTTATTTTCGTCAGGAGAGACTCTAAACCCCCTTCCCTTCTACCTTTCCTGCTCCCGCCTCTGGTGCCCGTCGGCATGCGAAGGAGGAGCATCCAGTAACTGATATACAGTAGAAGCGCACCTGTGAAATTACCCAGACCGGTTTTTTTTTATTTATTTTAATTTTATCTATTTTTTTTGTGTCAGGGAATTCGCATGAAATTAATTGTCTATTGCATCAAGTCTGATGTAATTCAACGAACATAGATGTTGTTGTTGTTGGTGTTGTCATGCAAAAAGTGGTTTTTTGAAGAGAAATTTTCAAATGCAGGTGATTAATCATGGGCGAATTGTGAATTGTGGATCCTTTTGTTATGTGTGTCCTGTTTCTTTGTTATTCTCTTTTGTCAGTGCTTTTCGCACCTGGGTTTTGCTGATTAGGGATCCCACAGGGTTGCTCTGGGGCAGACTGACTCACGCCCCTAACGTGAAGAAAAGATGTCCACAGGGCAAAACAATTTCACCTGTTTAGTTGGTCAGTGTAAATGGGTCATTAAGTTACAAGTGACAATTCAATTCAACGCCAATTTGAACATGGAAAGTGTAAATTTTACCCCCCCAAAATCAAAAATCAACAGCAAACCACAGTATGTTTACATTTCATGCACACAATCGATAACACAACATGGTCTTCAAATAAACAGAATAAAATAAATAAATAAATTTAATGTAAAGTATTTTTACCTGGGTAGCCGACAGTGGGATGAAGTAAATCCACACCTGGTCCCGTAAGTCCTAAGCCGTTGACAGAGTATGGAGGTGACTTGAGGTACGCCATGCTTGGACTGGCCGATTGGCACGTCGGCCCGAAGGCCGCACTCGGCGGGAACGCCAGCGTAACTGGTGGCACCTCGTCAGCAAAGGGACGCGAACTGAGGTACGAGGAGAAAAAAAGGAAAACTGTGATTGATATCGATAATGTGATTGATTCATTTGCATCAATCGAATAACGGGCGCAGAGAGCAGCAAACGTTGTGAGCGGAGCCCGTTTATGCTGTGCGTGCACAGAACAGTGTCACATGATATAATGTCACTGGGGCCAGGTATGAGCGACCCGAGTCACGCGCGAGCTAGTCGCTGGATGAGATTCGCACTGGACTTGGTTTGTGTGTCTGTTCATTTGTCTGCCAACTGGCAAACATTTCCTCCCACTGCCATGGATAATGGCGTGCTGACCTCGTACACATAGTTTGACGGCACTGTGTTTGTTTTGAGGGGGTTTTCATTTCCTTCCCCCTTTTTTTCCTATTCTCGCTCGCTGTCTATGTATAAATAAATGTGTTTATACACGAAATATCGCTAACAACGCCTCTAACAGTATTTTTGTTGCCTTGGTAACAAAATCACAACAAAATCACGCACAATAAACTTTTATTTGTTTTCGAAATATTTCTAGTCCTAGGTTAAAATTTTAATGTTGTTTAATTACCGTACGTTTGCAATTCTTTTCCACTAAGGTTATGTAGTGCGTGAAGCTACTGTACCCGAAGACCCAATCGAGGGCATTTTGACAACTATTAATTAAATGTAATTACGTACAAAAAATCACCCGTACACAGTTTGTGCTGTGCGAACACGATGACACGGTAATTATAAATTGAAAGACGATATAAAAAGGGACTATAGACACTCCTATATGAGCATTCAAATCCCATTAAAATCTATCTTGGGTATGAATCAGACAAGCGCATGACAAAATATAAATCCGCAGCCTCTTTTTCCATCATCAAACTTCCCTTCTCTCTTCCTCCCTACCCTGGACTGAGTCGGCTTAGCGGATTAAAAGAGTAGATGATTATGACGTCATGAATAGATAGCCCTGTTTTGAAAGAGTTTCCCTTCGTTAGGAAATCGTACGACCCACAAGTTGCTACACACTGTATAGTGAAAGAAAGGAAGGAGATGTGCATGCTCAAAAGTTTACGTGGTCCAGGAAAAAGAGACTCGTAAAGCTTCTTAACAGAACGGGAAGGAAGTGATAAGTCACGGCTCTAACACCGAGGACAAGGCACATGGCACCAGGTCAGGCGACAGCTCAAGCCAAATGCCGCCCGCCATCTTATTAAGCATGTAAATTGAGGAGTCGGTTCGAAAAGAAGGTCACAATCTTAAGATCTTAAGAGGAGCTTAATCAAGATCAACACCTCACAATGAGATTTCACAAGTGTTAAAATTTTAAAACTTTCTTTACTGTGCTACAGAGTAATTAATTTTTATGTTAACTTACTGTCGGTTTTAAATAAGTAATACGTTATAAATGTTAGATTTAAATTCCCACGCGATAGCCTGCCCGAGTTAAATCAATGCGACGAAAATTGTGACGTTAACTTAGTTTGCTATTAATCGAAATTTGTTGTTAGGAAATAGAGGGGCATAGAGTGAGAGAGAGAGAGAGAGCGAGCGTGAGTGTGACGATGTAATCCCGCGTTCACTCGGTATACTCCCTCCCCTTCCGTTTGCCTGCGTTCTCCGGGCCCGACCTGGGCGCGGGCGATAAGTGGGCGCAGCACCGATAACCAGGCCGCTAACAAATGGCGTTCGCTCGCGTGATGGATCGTGAGAGCTTCAATCGTATCGGCGTCAACCACGCACCCACCCTCGCATGCAAATGAAAAGACGTTCATTGTGCCGATAATTAAAGGGGCGGCCAAAATGACCATGAGATCCGAGCACGGATGACCGCGTCTCTTTTCCTTTATTTTCTACCAAACTGCCATCCACACCCCGTACACAAACTCGCACGAGACGCCGGCCAGGTGTGGGCTCAAGTTTCATCTGTGGTTGACACGAACTTCGGGGGGTCCCGCCTAAAGTGACGCGGGGTGACCTTCCCCTGCTGACCGACCCCTCCCTGCCTCACGACTAAATAACCCACCCACGTGGTCAAGCGGCCAGTGGATTGCTCTTAGCAACCAACTCGATTTGGTCAAAAAATGAAAAATATTAAAACCCCGAAGTGTTAAAATGATAGACGTACACTGTTCCCATTGTGGTTGATGTGTGCAGTCGCATGCAGTTCATTTCTGCGGTCCGCCGCAGTACGGCGCTCTTGACCTCTGGCTACGTTTTGTAGCTCATGCAGTCAGGTCTGGAAGAGGCCAATGTGCCAATCTAGAAATATTAAAAATCGATTATCAAAATCTTTAAAATAAATACATCAAATGTTTTTATTAAATAGGGAGGTTGGGGAGTGTCGGGCCGGGACGGTTTAAAGTTGAATGTCGAAGCCCATTCCGTGCCATAATCAGCTTTGAGGGGAAGGTGAGCTTCTTGTCGTCGATAGTCGAACGACTGCTACATTCGAAAATCTGTCGAGATTGCTTTTTATATGGCTTCGTTTTCGTTTCTTTCACACGTGATTCTCCGAAGCCGATTTGTAGCTGTTCTTCATCTCATCTCCTACTCAGTTTTCATCACACCCCGCGCTGACCGACACCAAGTTTAAGAAGATTAAAGTAAAAAGAGCAGACATAATTTTCTTGAGTCGAATTCCACTTTACTTTCCATTAAAATTAACAGGAGAAAAAGATCGAGGCCAATCAGAATCAATTGAGTATTCATTTTTTTTCTTGTTGTCAAGTCACACTGTAATATTTTGTGGAGTTTGGAGTGAGAATGAATTAGTATTTGTATATAATTTGGCCTGATTTGCATGTGGGTAAACGGCAGCGGGATAAATGACTACAAACCCCCCCAATTCTGAAGAAGTGGATGAATATTTCATGAATATTTCATGAATCCCAGGCACCCCACTTTTCCCGCACTCATTTTCTAGCAGCGTTAGATTTTGCTGCGAAGTGAAGAGTCATGCAATATGGACGAGAGATCTGTCATAACGTCAAAAGGACTTCTCGAGTGTTAGAAATCTCGATTCGCCATCAATTTCAACAATGAACGGAATATTTCATTTCCAATATTACGCAGTTTCGAGAGCACTCTCCAGACCACAATCAACGAAAAAATAAAGGGGAGCAGCGATAGAAGGGGAAAATGTTATGCTTCTAACCAATATACAATGTTCAACACACTTTCAAATGATTGTTCAATAATTTTTTTCATTTTAAGTTACCCAAGTACATAGTAGATATACGTATTAATATTTTAGAACTGTATACAATGTATACGGCTAAAGGCGGTAAAGAGTGAAAGGATGAAAGGATGAATTGCAATATATGAAAGTACACATTACACACACTCAACGCAACATTTCATATCCGTAATACAAGTATGACGTCATTCGTAGAGAACTGAATCAACATTTATTTTGTTATTGGCACTTTTCTCACTGTGGTTTTATTACACCGATTATGAAAAACAGGGAGAGTAAAAGGCATACAATTTCTTTTTAACGAGACGGTAGTCCGCAATTTTACTACAAAATAATAATCCCTTATCCTATTTTGGTTATAGTCTCCCTCATCTGTTACATCTTATTTTATATTTTTCGTATTATATTCGAATCTAAAATCCCTTCACAATAAAGTGATGCTAATCTGCGATTATAGTTAATAAAATGAAGAAAATGATGTGCGTGAAATCAAAAACCAATTCATATTCTATATTTTATGGGATATGGTAAATACGAAAGGAAAAATTCTCAACTGTTGCTTATGAGTAACTATGACAAGGTTAGATTAACATGGCGTGCTGGAAGGACCACGGATGAATACACAAGGAAGGGGAGCGAGCGTCCATCTGCGATTTTACCACGTGCGTTGCACATCCAATTATTAAACTTCTCTCCCTTCATATTGAATACAACCCCCGGATAGGGTTAGGGTAAAAAGGCGGGTCTGGATAGCGTTCGGCCGTTACAAATGGAGGCAAATTAATTTGTCTGCTGGAAACTAGGGCGGTTCGGCAGACCGACGCGTGTCGTGATGTCGGTGGCGTCCCATATTCGATTACACTTTTCCCCCCTTTGCATTTAACTCATTAATAATTGATTGACCAAGGCGACCTGACCTAATGGGCAAGTTTTGAAATTTATGAGGAAACTGAAGAAAAATGCGTTGATGTGTCGAGCTGACTCGGTTGCCGCCGCCATATTTGAATAAAGTTGACGTTAATAAATTCTCGTGTAAAATTTGTGCAAACTGTTTTAACCCGCTTATAAAGCTGTGGTTTATGTTAAATTTGAAAAGAAAATGTTGGCAAATCTTATTTCGTTCGAACTTAAGTCGTAGCCGACGTTAGACTTTATTGCCTATTGGAGTGAAATGCATGTATGGTCCAAGTGGTTTGCTTAATTTCTCTAAGCGCCTCAAAGAGGATTTTAAAAATTTCTCCACTCCTCTCTGTCTCTCTCTCACTTCACTCTCACTTTCTCTCTCTTTTACATAAACCCAGCAGTGAAAAATTAATCAACTTGACTTTGTAACAAACCACCAATCGTATTCCACACGATTCCAACTCGAAACGAAACGAAAGGTGAGTTAATCATAAATTCAAAATTGCACGCAAATTATATGTACAAACTGCATAAGGACCAACAAGCGAAAGGACTCGTTTAAAATACATTTAATGGAATTCCAATGTGTGGATTAATAATGGAAAATTTTTCTAATTTTTCATGCTTACTGTCACAATCTCACAGGTGCGTCACGTGGTATATTGTCACCTGACCCTCTTTTTTTTCCACAGACGAATACAGGTGATAGTCGTACACAAACCTGACATTTTATGGCCACCGCGACGCCCTAATCTTTGGATGACCTCGCGTTCAATAGACGGTCCAACACAGGTGCCTCTAACGTCACAACACGTGCACATTCCGAAGACATACAGAAGAATAGAAAGAAATGCAATGCCGTGCAGGTAAGCCTTATTTAAGGCGGTCAATTGAAAAAGTAGACGGTCTGAAATATTTCCAACAGCAGCAACTATGCAGCGGAATACTTTGACGTGGAAACTATAAACGGGAAAATATTTATATTCACGATGCAAGTGCGTGTTGTCTGTGTGTATGTGGAGAGGGGAAGGGGTGTGGCGAGGCGAGGCGGGATGCGAGTGTTTGAAGATGAGCTGTCAGCAATGCCCGGCAATGTTTGTTTTAAGCTAGAGGGATGGAAACCCACATTCCGATAAGAGAAACACGTCGATCGATTGACTAATAGCACTTTGGGCTCAAGCGTAATAACCAAACACGAGACGAGTTAACAAGGTGTCATGCGACTGACACAATTTGTTGTGTGTATTGAAATGAGAAGTGGAAAAAAAGTGAAAATATAAAAAAAAAAAAAAAGAAAAAAATGTGCCATTTAATCCATCGTCGTTTTCGTTGCTAAATAGAGGCACCGGAAGTATTTCTAAGGGTGGATAATTTTACTCGCGAAATTCCCACCGGTTTTCCCTGCCCCCTTATCTAATATCAGTTTGGTTGGTATACACGTTGCCAGTTGAAGACTCGTCCTTTAGATGAGAAACGTGATAAGTTAGCCATGTGTTGATGAACAAGTGACACGTTGCCCTCACTTCAACACGGCGTTGACAAGCCACGACAAAAGATTGCGTGATGTTAGGATAAGTTATTCGAAATTCCGAATAGCGGAAAATTTCTTCACGGTTTTAAAAAATTTTAATGATAATTTTCATTTTATTTTCACCTATAGAATCGCAGCTATAATTTTTTTTCCCTCTTCAATATCATTCATCAAATATTGATAATTCTCTTTTCATCCCTCTATGCTTTTCTTTCCGACTCTTAATGAGGATGAGCACACGTTTCTTAGCAACGGTCGGTTGCTATGGAAATAGTAAATTCTCCCGATGGCGGCAAATGAGCCGAGCGATGGCGGCCCTGACCTCTCAACAACCTCGTGAGTGACAGAAATGCAAATTGAATTGAGGGAACAACCAATCCGGTGGCGAGGCAAGGTTCTAGGGCCATGCCCTCCCATCCGCCTCTGCCTCTTATTTCTTTCCCCATCCTTCGCCCAAATCTTTTCCAGCACTTTCAAAATGGATCCAAAAATGGATCTTAACCTATCGTTCACATTTTTAGATTTTCCTTTTTTTTTTTACATATACATACTCTTATTTATTTATCAATAAAAAACTAAAGGAACAAAGATTCTTAACCTAATGATGACAGACGTGAAGGTGATGTTTTTCTGATGACGGAAGAAAGTGGAGTTTGCTTACTGATCTTGACAGATTTGAATGGATTACTAGTTTAAGCAATCACTCATCTCCCACCCTCTCACCCATTTCTGATGTAGCTCTCTCCCCTAAATCTCTTTCGTCATCGTTCCCTTTTATTTTTTTACTTCATTGATAATTAGCCTGGTTATGGCCTTCATCTGCATGAGCCATATAAAGACATGAGCAGCTGCACATATAACATCGAAGGACAAAAGATGGCTGCAATTGTCCCTCGAAGGCACAATAATTGTATAAGTGTTAAAAAAAAGATACAATGTTAACTATGGTAAAAAGAACCATAAAGAGAAAACGGTTGCGTGCTGTCGGGAAGGAAAAAATTTTATATCTGTTTGTGTTGTTGCAATAAAAATCAAAATAGATAGAAAATTTCGAAGAAATGCATTTTCAATAAATTTTTGTTTGAGGAAATAAAAAATAGATAGAGAGAAAAAGGCAGAACGGTGGAAAAACAATTTTTTTATATATAAAGGAAGTGAAAGGCAGTGAAAAGAAGAAAAAAATATCTTGAATGTGAGTGAAGATTCGACCATCAGAAGATGATAACATCTGCACTCGTATCTGGTCTTTATCGTTGCACCCATGAAATGGAGTGGCAGCATCTCGTAAAAACCTCGGAAAATGTCCTTTTTTCTGCTGAGCTCGTATGTAGTATAGCGTCTCCATTGCGAATGGTTCCTCGAAACTCGACTGCCGCAGCCAGTCTCTATGCTTCCCATTCATTTCTGTGAAAATCCTGCTTTATGTAGCAATCAGGCCTACGAATTATTGCTCCAATCAATTTTATGGTGAGGGTTTCGGTGGCTTGCCCGCGTCCTACTGGACGCCTTTATCTCTGGTCGCCAGACCTCGCCCTCGAGGGTCTTGTCGACACCCGCTCACCCCCTCCCCTCTTTCACGCCCACGCAACCTCGACTCCTCATCTCTAAACAAGAAGCAAAGACGCTATTAATTATTCATGGAGACTCGCCACACGAGCGAACGTTGACCGTACCTACCCCTTTGCGCACACACACCCTAAAGTGTCACTTACATCAACCCTTTTCACCCTCTTTTTTTATGACTATAGAAGGGCAAGAAATAAACAGTAACTTTTCTGTCTTGATACGAATTTCTAGCTTATACTCGACCGCACTTAGCACTCGAGTGTACACTAACCTAATATTTTATGACCGTCGCGCATGCGTTATGATTTCTAATGAGGTGAAATCATTATCAAAGTTGATGTTTTTATGTTTGGCTTGTAAGTGCGACGAAAGAGTGGCGTTATTAATTGATGGACATTCTCAACACGGCCTTAATATTGGCAAAGCAGAAGGTGAAGGGATGGCATGGCGAGAATGAAACGCTGTTTGGTCGCACTGTTGACACAGAGAAGGAAGGGAGTAAAGCGCCCCCGTCCGCCCATTCGTTTAATGAAAAGCAAGCAGGACGAGCAAACACCAGACGTGCGAATGTGCGACGAGGGGATGCCAAGCACATTAATTCCCGCGAGCGCTAGCGTTTGCCTCGTGGGTCCCTCAGTGATTCCCGTGCTTGTTCCCCAAGTCTTGTTGTGCGTACTATGGATGAGTCCGTGGGGACGAGAAGAACAAAGAAACTATGTCCGATATAGATCATTATGAGAATCCACCTGCATCACATAGTCCTTAGTCTAATTGCCATTCTTTCTCGGCTCCTACTGTTTGTTGTGTCCATATGGTATCAAGAGTAGTATCCAGTGTACTAATGATTGGCATGTGGGATACAGAAGGAAGAGAGAGAAATCCATATGCTAGTTCTAAGTAACTTTAAAACTTAACAACAACAAATCATTATTCTAACATTTCTTTCTTGTATACAATTTATAATTTTTATTGCAATTACTCTCGTGGTTTTCACGATGAACGACTTTAGTATTCAAAATAATTGTTCGCAGCAGGCTTATAAAGCTATTTGGGGCTTTAAACTACAAATCCAGTGAATTGGAGAGTGGGAATTCTGTTTTCAATAATCATACAATGATAATTTACCACTAGCATCGATAATTGCACAGTAGCTTAGTGATAATTGCACAGTAGCTCATCGATAATTGCACAGTAGCTTTTTAAATCGACGCTAGATGGTAAATTCTCGCTTAAA
>JAQFZO010000776.1:0-20643 GCA_034695885.1 Geophilus flavus | reverse complement strand
TGCTAGATAAATAAATAAATAAACGTGGCATAAGATCAGAAGATAACTTTTTGATCTAAAATTCGTACCCTTTTGTCGATGCTGTTACTATGGCTGTTTTCCCAATTAATCGCTTGGGTATGGCTGCGTTTGTTTGATTGAATCTAGTGATTGCCATTGACAAAGTTTTGTTGACAATTGATTTTGAGGTAGGCAGTTGCTTGAGGTAGTTCATCTTTAAAACAAGATCATCGAGATAAACAAAATGAATGGTTTCGATCATAGATGGCGCCACTAACGCGGTAGATTTGGATTATATTTTATATTTACCGAGGTATATTTACTCTTTATCTTCGTGTTGGTATAGTATTAGCTCAGAATAGGAATTATTTTGAAATTTGCTTATTTACATACAAATTATTTGTAAGGAAAATTTTAATTTTCAGTCGGAATAACTGATAACAAATTTATTTTTAGTAACCCTTATAAAGATGTTGGAGCGCTCCATCTACAGTCCTTTCTTATAAAAAAAAAATTATAAATCTCATTTAACTAATTACTCATACTAGAGAATAAAAACTTGACAATATTGACCATGGCCGGCGCTAAGAGCAGTGATGCAATGCGCAAAGCGCGCAAAATTATGCTCTTGACTACGTATTTCATGTTACCACCGTTTCGTGTCTTGAGTCTCGAACTCCTGAAGTTATGCCTTAATCCGATTCGAATCACCTCATTCATGCTTTATTACTAGCTCCACGCCTCAATATTCTGGCCTAAATAAATTATTTTAGACTAGGTATGTAGTAAGTAACATTCACTATAGTTCTGTGCAAGTAATTTCAAAATTTATATTTCTTCCATTTTGCAGTTTATCAAAAATCCAAAATCTAAATCGAGATTCATCTCAAACTCAAGCACAATTGATACCTTCGCAACTTACGATATAAAAATTACTTACAAAAATTACTAAAAAGTAATATAAACTTTCATATTACGGTATCATGCACTTTTAAATTTCTAGTGATCAAACCATTTCATCCATATTTTAGATCAAAAGACGGAAAACTCGATTGTGATACAATGTCCAGCAGCATTTTCACCATTTACACTCATATACTGAACTGAAACAAAACCATTCTTTGAGTATCATGTCTGCCCAACTGATTTCCATATCATCATATATTCAAGAATGGTACCGTACATCATATGTATAGCAATTGGAACTATTACATTTGAATGGTTTTTCTCCGGTGTGGCTGATTAAATGACGTTTTAAATTAAAACGTCATTTAATCAACCACACCGGAGAAAACCATTCAAATATATAGTTTGCATTCTAAATGTTGTACGATCAGTTGTACAATTGTAATTTAAAACGATATACTGTGATTCATGCCAGAGATAGAAAAGTTGCATGATACTTGTTTCCTGTTATTGTATACATTTCGCATTTGTATTTCATTGAAACTGTTTTCAAATAACAAACACGAGCAAAAATAAATGCATGTTCCAGCATGAATAAATTTCAGTTTGTTTCACTGCACTACAATTGTTCTGTAGTGATGCTGACTTGCGTGTCAGGACTGTCGGGCCCTCGGTTCAGTTTTCGTTCTATTTCTAATTCATCCTGAGTTATTGAATTTTCCAGGGGTGTTCTAAATTTATTGAACGAAGCATGTAGTTTATCTGAGAAGATACAAACTTCATTTGGCTAGAATTTTGTTGTTAGTTGTCACCATTATAGGATGGTTGAAGTGTAGAGGACTATATTTAAATAATATCCTTCTGTATCTGTGGTCATACTCGTAGTCTTTGACTTTTTCCTGGTTTCGAGCAATATTTAACTTTTTTATATCTTGTCAATTTTACATCAAAGAAGGCAATAGTTTGGTTTTTATGTGTAGAAATAAAAAACATCCATAATTTAAAATATAATTTTTCCTTTATTTGTATTCTTCTAAATGATTTTCTTTTGAGTTAAATTCAGTTTTGCATAAAAGTATTTTTGTATAATATTTTTTGTTACCTATACTATAGTATTGATGTAAATATTGTAACTAAAACAAAATCACATGAAAAATGGTAAATATTAAAATTTAATTTCTTTCTTTTGGTGGAGTTCGTTTGGTTGTGACTGGTTTTGGAGGACTTGAAATATTGAACAGTGTGGGAAAGCATGGTCATTAAAACATACCGTACAGCATTCACATCCTTAGTGTCAAAATGCAACTCGCACACATGAAGAGATTTTAACTGATCATATGTCTTTCCATCTAAATCTTTCCTACTAAGGTTATATTTCCATTTTGAAAGTCTAACCCAAAATTAAATACCTTAAGTCATTTTGAATTAAAATTATTAATTGAAGTACTGTATCTGTCACTTTCTTTGGGGAAATTATAAAACGAATGATGAGGGTTTTTAGCACGACTGTTAGTGCAATTTATAGCGCAACAATTGTTACGAGATTTCCCCACCTTCAGATTGCTCTATTAACAATTATTATTATTATTATTATTTAAAAATAGTTAAATTAGATTTAAGAAAATTAAACATGATTAGCTCTTGTTCGGGTCAAGGGTTTATCACAGTAAATACAATACCTTATCCCGGCAAAATGAACTAACAATACCATGATTTTGCATCTTGATTTTGTGTGTATTGTATATGCAAATAACGATAACTACAGTATCTGAAATAATGTTAAATCAATTTAACTATTTTGTTTTACAAATTACTTACAAAGAATAAATCAGTCAAATATAAACGACTATTGAGAAAACTTAAAAAAACAGGAGCGAACAACGCTGTCTGCAAGGTCGGGCTACCGGTTACCGGTTACCACCAGGGGCGCACCAATCACCTCGCGCTCCGAGTGGCGCTCACAGCTTTTTGGCCCGAGAGAAGCCATATTATCTGTTCCTTGCTACTTCTAAAGTTCTAAACATTTGTTTAACCTAAAGTTAGCCACTAGAATTTAGCAACTACAAATTCCCTAGATCCTCCACTTTACCGCCTAATCACAGAATAAAGATATCTTTATTCTGTGGCCTAATCCTAATAAAAGCGACCTCGGACGGTAAAGTGGAGAAGCAGCTACCTACTTTGACCAGACCTTTAAGAAAGAAAAAAAAATCGAGAATACAAACTTGTATGATGCCATTTCAACTGCTGCAAAACTCGATGTGAATGACGTTTGTATTCCGCTTATCCGACATACCCACTCCAAATTTCATAATTTATAAAAAAGATAAACTGAATTTTTTAGTAAATAACTATCCGTTTCCTAATAATAATAATAAAATAAATCACAAATAGCAGATTTAGTATTCAAATTTATGAACACTTGTTTTTTTTGTCCGAATCCATCACCAGTTAACAGTTCCATGTCATAAACTATAATTGTGATTTAATATTAATTTGTATGTACATTTGTACACTAGTCGGTCCACTGTTGGGATTCTGGGAGTCGCCATCCAAGGGTTAAATTTGAGCTTCTCTTATTCCCATCCATCAATCAATTCATGTCGGAAAATCAGTTTTTGTTACAAAGAACTAAATAATAATAAATTTACAGAGAATAACTTTATTTCTGTACAATTTAATCGCCGCCTTCTTTTCCTTTTTATATGGTTGATGTGTCACGCGATTTATATGTAATCCCACGACTTTTTAATTCCCGGACGATTCCAGTTGGAAGTCGGCCTGACACCGAAATTGCATAAACGCCCTTGGCATATCGGTCTGAAATAGAGAATCGATCAGTTTTCATTCTACAAATTAATATAAAATTCCACAATTACTTATTCGTTGCCATTTACAGACCCAACTGTCTTCTGGATTCATGACTGCAATTAACCTTTCAAAAAAAAATTTATTTAATTAATAAAAATTACGACATGTAATTAGACCATAGACCTACATGATTGTAAGTCTATGATTAGACATACCCATCAAAATTAGACGATGTGCAATCGTAAATCAAATCCCTGTTGTTACTGATACTTAAATATTCTTCGCAATTCTCACATCCATCCAATTCAAACTGCTCAAATGTCTATAAAAAACATAGATTTAAAATCAATTAAAATGAAAAATAACAAGATAATAAACTATTACTATACCTTAACCATTGAACACAGTAAACATGCCCTTAAATTCCGCAAGTCTTTGGGGATGTTTTTAACTGACATGATCGCTAGATTCGCTACAAAATCTTGACAAAATACAAAACTACACTGCCCCTGCCGCCATTAAATCGCTCTTCGGCTCTTATGACGTCATATAGATAACATTGATGACGTAGCGGATGTGGGCGTGAACAGTTGGTTCCAGTTGACCATGGCGTGGTTATCAGCTGGCAATGTGAGTGAGTGTGCATGAGATTATTTGTTGGAACAAGTCTGGACTACATACGTGGTAATTTTTAGTTAAAATTGATATATATACATGCAAAATGAATTCTGCCTTGAAACAAGTGATTTTCTCACTTTATGAGAAAAATGTTTTCAAATTTGGAAAATTTATGCTCAAAAGTGGTGTGGAATCTCCAATTTACATTGATCTTCGTCTCATCGTCTCATTCCCTGATTTATTGGTAAAAAAAATTTTTCTTTCCTTAGAGATTCTTTTAAAAAAAATTAATTTTAATTTTTTTTAATTTTCAGGAGCAAGTGTCTGATTTATTCACGAATGAAATAAAATCAAAAAATATTTTCTGTGATAATATATGTGGCGTCCCATACACAGCTCTTCCAATAGCAACAGTAAGTAATTTGTCAATTCCCAGCTAAAAAAAACTTTTGTATTTTTCTGTCAAAAGTTTAGTCTTTTTGCAAATATTTACAAATTTCGACTTTTGTGCAAAAATTTAGCCAAATTTAATCCAGCAGATTTATTTTTACAAAGTTTTGTAAAATTTAGAGTTGTGACATTGTTTTGCATGGTTTAAAGTGGAAAAATATTGCAAAAAAAGAAAAATGGCCAAATTCTTGCAAAATTTCTACATAATTTTTGCACATTTTTTTAGCTGGGTTAAAGTAAATAATATTTTTTAAAAAAATTAATTATTTTCAGTGCATGAGCGTAAAAACCAAACTTCCGATGCTAATGCGAAGAAAAGAAGCAAAGAGTTATGGAACGAAGAAATTAATCGAAGGAGTTTTTAAAGTTGGAGAAACGTGTCTCGTAATTGAGGATTTGGTCACATCTGGAGCCAGCACGTTGGAAACGGTTGAAGTTAGTAAAAATTAAAAAATTAAAAATGAGTGAAATATTAAAAAATTAAAAATTTTATTTTTTATTTTAGGCATTGAAAAGTGTTGGATTAAAAGTATCCGATGCAATTGTGCTATTAGATCGGGAACAAGGCGGAAAAGAAAATTTGGAGAAAAATGGAATCAGGTTGCACAGTGTGTGTACTATGACCCAACTTCTATCGATTTTAGAAAGTAAGATAGACAACACTAAAAAAAAACAAATTGAACATTTCCTCAATGACAATCGGTTGATCAACGTGCCACAATTGAAGAAAGAAAGTTTCAAGAAAAGGGCTGTAAATTGCAAAAATATTATGACGAAGAAGTTATTTGAGTTAATGGAAGCGAAGAAAAGCAATGTAGTGGTTGCTATCGATGTTACAACATGCGCTAACTTATTAAAGGTTATTTTTTGGGTGAAACATTACTGACCGAATGATTCTAATATTTTTTTTAATTTTGGTTTTTAGATGGCTGATGAAATTGGACCATACGTTTGCATGGTTAAAATCCATGTTGATATCTTAGAAGATTTTGACAATGATTTTATTTCAAAACTTAAAAAATCTGCTGAAAAACATAATTTTCTAATTATGGAAGATAGGTAATTTAATCAGCCGTAGTCTCAAACAGCCGAGTCCACTTATAAGAGCTTAGCATAAAGAAGCAGTCTGCTTATTAGAGCCCATTTCAAATTTCCTGATTTTTCCTCTATTGATTTACGAGTACGGTAATTAAAGTCCGTTTTAAACAGCTCCGGATAAAGGAGAATTTGTTTTTAAGAGCAACTTTATGGACATTTTTGTGATTTTGGCTCGGGTATGAGAGCTTCCAAAAAAATTACGCCATCCATACATAGTTAATTGTTACTCTCGAGATCTGATAGCGAAACACTTGCTCCTAAACGATATACTTTATCGATTGGCGATTTTCAGAATAGCCAAGAAATGTGGGATTGGTCACACTACTGATTGTGTGCAAAAAAAAATTACGTGTTATTTTGTTCAAAATTCACTTAAAATGATTTTTAGTCTTAAAATAAGCTATTTTTAAGCAAAAATAACTTATTTAAAGTATCCAAATGCATAAATATCTCTATTAGTTCAAGCATAAATAAACATTTTGAGCAATTTTTGCATTTTTTTTTGGTGAGTCCGGGTGTTAGTGCACTCCAGATGCAAGAGTCTATTCCCGACTCCACTCTTATAAGCAGATTCGACTGTATTTTATTTCTAAATTTTAATATTCATATATTTATAATATTTAGGAAATTTGCTGATATCGGATATACTGTACAGAAGCAATTTCAAAATGGAATTTACCAGATAGCAGATTGGGCTGATTTTGTAACTGCGCATGCATTGCCTGGTCCCGGTTTATTGGATGGATTGAAGGAGATCGGGTTGTTGAAAAATTGCTCATGCTTTCTTATTGCTCAGATGAGCAGTAAAGGAAGTTTAACAACCGAGGAATATGCGCAAAGTATAATTTTTATGATCGACAGTTTGTGAAATTAAAAATTCATTTAATTTTCTTTTCTAGGTGCTGTTTCTATGGCTAAAGATGAGTTTGTTTCGGGTTTTATTAGCCAGTCGCATTTATCCGACAACGACTCGTTCATACATGCCACACCGGGTGTTAATTTAGGTAGCAGCGGTGATTCCTTAGGACAGAATTACGTAACACCTCACGAGGCAATCGTCAAACGTGGGGCTGATGTAATTATTGTTGGTCGTGGAATCACTAATGCGACCGATGTTAGTGTTGCTGCAAATGAGTATCGACAAGTCGCATGGGAGACTTACCAAAAAATGTTGGATGATTAATTCTGATAAATTTAACCTGAATTTGTATTTTTGGTGCAATTTTTTTACTATTTTTTCTACTTTTATTTGATGAATTGACACATCTGGATATCAAATTATGAGTTCGATTCTGTATTATCGATCAAAAAGTACCCCAGTGATATTTTTCCTGAATTAGTATAGTTTATTTCAAAAATAGGCATATAGACTTCAATATTTATAATGGATTACTGTATGTAAGCTTACAAAAAAGAATAATGGATTTTGTAGATCAATTTAATAAATTTATACAATATCGTTGAAATTTTTATATATTTTTTTAAAAGAATAAAAAAACAAATAAAAATGCTTTAAAAAATAGGAAAAGTCAAATCAACTATTTTTCAACCTGTTTTATCAGTTACCTACAAACTAGTAGAACGAGTTTCCATGTGATTTACAAAATTTAATTTAAGAAAAAAGGATGAACTACGTAATTTGATGTTGAAATTTTAATCTAGGAATTTTAAATTCCTTCTGACAACCGAATAAAAACATGATAGCAACTTTTCCCCAATGGAATAATTCTGCCCAAGGCCAAACATTTCCATCTTCAAGGTAGCCCCAAGGATGTGAATATTCACATCCTTGGTAGCCCCATGCTCACTTGTCAGTGTACAGTCATGAATCACGTTTTCCATCACACTATCACAAGTACAGCTCATCAATCATAAAAAGTAAGTTCCCATATCTTATTTAGGAATTTACTTATCACTTAAAAACATCTTATTTAATCTTTTAAAATCTATAAAAAAAAAAATCACTGTCACCATTGACTCATAAAATATCGATTTTCGTTTTCCTCGAAATCCAGTTTTTATCAAAACCCACATTGGTTAAAAGGCTACGGTACCATCTGTTTACATCCTCTCACTGCTTCTAATCTTTATTTAATAAGTACTCGTGACTGAAGATATGCATTAGTGGATGACATCACATAATCAGGTCAATTCATGATCTTCATTCAGAAGGAATAGGAATTAGTGATGGATTTAACTTATCTCATTTGACGTTTCCTTTTATTTGACCTTGTGAGATTTGTGGCATGGCCACCATGATAATCCTATTATTTTTTTAGATACGCCTTAATCGTTTACACTTGAATTACTTTCTTTCAGATTCATCAACCATCATGGGAATCAAGAACATTTTTATTACTATTGTGTTTATAATTCAATGTTGCCATGCTCTGGTGGAATCTGGAGTTTTCAAAGATGGCATTTACATGCCTGCTGTCACACCTACTCAGGTAATGTTGGAAATATACAAACAACATTAAGTTTTATTTTCAGAAGTTAGTGTTGGATTGATGAGGGCAGTGACTTGTTTGTTGTTTGTTTGATTGGCAAAGAGTGCAGTGACACGACCTTCTGTGATGAAAATAAAAGTTGGGAAGTACATGTTAAAAGTTGTGTAGGGTTGTTGTTATTGTTGAGAAAGAACGAAAGCAGATATTTTTATATGCATTACAGAGAAATCTAGATGTTTTATGGTGCTGGAACATATGTTGTAACACGTGGATCTATGGATGCCACAATAAGGAAATGATTAAGGAAATGTTTGAATCTGAAATTCAAAGCCATAAACAACATGATCATTTTATTATACTGTCATTTAGATAATGTAGTTATTCAAATTATGATTTATAAACCACCCCCTTGCAGTTTGAAATTTGAAATTTATTAGAAAAAATAAAAATAATTATTTTTGCATAAAACTTACTAAATTTGTTAATTTGCTTGCAGCATGATGAATATTTGTGTACAGCCAAAAGATTAGATCCGAGAGAGGCTTTCATTGGTAAACAGAAATAACTTTTTTAATTGTTGCATTTTTTAATTGCTTTTTAAATTTTTAGTTCAGTATGAAGCTCATTCTGAAGACAACAAGGCGCATCATATCCTTTTGTTTGGGTGTAGTGATGTTGACCCAGATAATTTAAAAAAAGGCCATTGGTAGAGTATTTTTCACTTTTATTCATATGGTATAAATTATAAAATAAATTATAAAAACATTCTGGCCGTCAAAGAGGCAAACATTTTCTTAACAATACTAATTCAGTTTCTATTATAAATTACAGGGAATGTTTAGATGGTACAATTTGTAAAGATCAGAAGATTATGTTTGCATGGGCAAAAAATGCACCGCCCACTAAACTTCCACAAGGCATGCATTTTTATATCATCATAAATATAACAGTAAATACAAAATAGGTAACAAGCTAATCTGCCTTTCTTCTTTTTTAAGATGTCGGTTTTCGAACAGGTGGAGACAGTGGTGTTGATTATTTAGTTTTAGAAGTTCACTATGCGCATGCTTTAAATGGTAAATTAAATAATAAATATTGAAGTATCCATTTTGAATATTAATTACGTATGTTTTCTAAAATAGCTAGCGACAGCAGTGGCTTGTCTTTATATACAACGTATGAAAGGTATGAAAAAAATTGAATTATTGATATTTAGTCATTGCGATTAAAAATTATTTTCTTTTAGACAAAAATATATTGCTGGAATATTTTTGATGCTGGCAGCCAGCACAAAAATCCCTCCAAACCATCCCAGTAAGTAAAAAAAAAAAAATCTTTACTAAATGACATTATTCCTTGTGAGGTTAATTGTAATAATCGTATGTTTTCAGAAATTCATGCAGATATCAATTGTGAATACAATGGCAAAAATTCTATCCATCCTTTCGCATACAGGGTTCATGCTCATTCCTTGGGTGTTGTCATATCAGGATATAAATATAATAGCAAATCTGGGAAATGGACCCTCCTAGGAAAAGGAAATCCCAACTGGCCTCAAGCTTTTTATCCAATGAATAAAACACATTCCATTAAAGATGGTGACTACTTGGTAATTTATGATCATGTATAGATTAATTGTCATTTTTCTACTTTTTCGTTCTGTAATTGCAGGCAGCTAGATGTACTTATAACTCCACTGGAAGAGAGGGATGGACATATATTGGGTACGGATGATCTTGATTTTATTTAAACTCGGGCCTAACTGAGGGACTTTAAAAATTATTGTTGTTTAAATGCAATAAAGGTTATAAGGTTGCCAGCGGCTATTCTGGCCATACACGACCTATCGCAAGTCTATAAATCACAAAAACAATTGAAAAAACCTAAGTAAAAAACTAAATTAAAATCAAATTTTATAAACAAAAACTGGCCTGTGTTTGACTACTTTTTGCTAGATTCAAAAATTCATTTCATCATAACACAAATTCACTATTTTTCAGGAGTACGGCTGATGATGAAATGTGTAATTTCTACATAATGTATTACACAAATTTCAAAGATGGTTCAGCATTTGGTGAATGCGTGGACGCGGACAGACCGGATATCGTCAAAGTCATGCCTCTAGATTCTGACACTCCGCTACCCAGAAATGCATTGCTAGAAGAACATGCTCATGGCGGCATGGGGAATCATCATTCCTCAGGAATGCATCATTCAGGAATGCATCATTCCGAGGACGACACGCAACGTCCCCCGATGGACAAAAAGGGACGTGTTTATCCTGGTTATTCCACTTCGCAAGATGATTTCTACAGTACTGAATATGGAGATGATGTTAAGAATCAAAAAGTTGGAAATACAAAATTTCCGGAAGAGGGTGAATTACCTCCGAGACGAAAACTCAATCATGGGAATCAACACGAACCAGAAGGGAAAAGCTTGCCTTCTACATCGTCACCATTACCAAGTAAATCAAAATCCAATAAAAAAAATTTAAATTGTAATTTACTAATTTTCATCTATTTCAATTTCCAAAGGGTTGTATGATGAAGTAGCGAATTGGCCTTCTTTGACTACGAAATTGGGTCAAGTTTCTGCAGTTACCATCGATTCAAAAGGAAACGTGCTTGTATTTCATAGGGGAGACCGTGTGTGGGATGCAAGGTGTTTTAAAGCATGAATTAGATTGTATCTCAGGTTTATTATAATTCATTGATTTTGTTTAGGTCATTTAATGTATACAATAATTTTAATGACCCATCACAAGGACCAATTACCGCAGAAACTGTTGTAGAATTGGATGAGAAGACGGGAAAAGAGGTTAAAAGTTGGGGAAGTAATTTATTTTATATGCCACATGGGCTGACATTAGACAAAAATGACAATGTGTGGATCACAGATGTAGCTTTACATCAGGTGATGAAATTTCCAGCCGGAGGTGCCACAGAGCCACTGCTTACATTAGGGACCCGTTTAAAATCTGGAAACGATGACACTCATTTTTGCAAACCCTCAAGTGTCGCAGTTACTTCCGGCGGAGAATTTTTTATTGCTGATGGATATTGCAATAACCGCATTCTTAAATATTCAGCAACTGGAAAGTTGATTCTTCAATTTGGCAACAAGGCCAATACCATTCTAGGTTTTCAAATTGGACCACCACCTCCGTACGCATTTTCCATTCCTCACAAGTTAGCATTAGCAGAAGATAAAGATTTATTATGTGTTGCTGATCGTGAAAATGGAAGAATCCAGTGTTTCAGTATTGCGAACGGTACATTCCATTGTGAAATTAAAATTCCAGAGTTTGGATCACGTGTATTTTCTGTAGCTTACACTCCGGCAAATGGTGGTTTTCTCGTTGCTGTCAACGGACCTGAAAATTATCGAGATACTAGTAATGTCCAAGGTTTTGTAATCGACATTAATTCTCGTCTTTCAACTGGAGTAATCAAGCCATCAAACACTAATTTGCAAAATCCTCATGACATAACCATCACGAATAACGGATCAACTGTATACATTTCTGAAATAGGACCTAACATAGTGTGGAAATTTACATCAAAATCTTCTTCCACCGTAAAGCCAATGGTGAACGACTTATCCACAACTACTCCCCTTGCACTCGAAGTTATTAAAATGAAACCAGTGCACGAATCGTCTTCGATAACTTGGCCAAGCGGGACTCTCACGCCAACTTTGGTCGTGATTGCTTTGTTGGCAATTCCTATATTAATCGTTGTTCTTGTTACTGTAATAATTCGTCTTCGGAAACATGGTAATTGAATTAATTTCAATTTTGTGATGTTACCGGTCTTTTCCACAATAGCCTCCAGGGGAAACAATGGGTGCTATGATAGCAAAGGTTTTGTGAAAAGACCGGTACTATAATATAACTTCAACTTTTGCAAAAATATTAACATGGTCAATTTACAGGTAATTTCCGTTCCTTGGATGGTGGTCACGTGAAAGGCTGGATGACTGGCTACAGACAACCAACGGGTGATAAATTTAACTTGGGTAATTTCTTGCATCCACATAAAGGATTCGACCGGGTAAATTTGGAGGAAAGTGATGCGGGAAGCAGTGATTCCGAAGTGGAAGAGTTCAACATGCAAAAAGCATAATGCCACACACGCAGGATTCGTGGGGGCTTGTATAACTATGGTACTACGATACGATACGATTTAACTTACTGTCTTTTTAAAAAAATATTTTCTGTAATGTTTTACATTTTGGTTAGTACATTTTTTGACGTTTTAAATTTTTTTGTAGTGTATTTGAGGACATCACCTAAAATCGTTCAGGAACGTGTTCTTGCTAGGGCGCGTCCGGAAGAGCAGACCATTGCATTGAGTTTCTTAGAAATGTTGCACACATTCATAGGCAAGTTTGATGATGTATGTTGCGAGAAATGCAATTTTCGCACTGTTGCGCACTCCTGGCGAGCCTTAGGACATGGATATTCAGGCTCGCCAAACTAAAGGATTCACAATTACCCTATCACGCGCGAAACTGTGTGACTTATCAATTACCGATTAAATCGACATTTGCGTTTGTGTTCTGAATGAGCCATTGAAACCATTTATCGAGTACTATGTAATCTGCTTCAGGCATTTTTCCAGTACGAAATAAATTTTCTACGAAACAATATCTCGCACTGTAGATAGAGCGCTCCATCATCTTTACAGGGGTTGTCTAGTAATTAAAAAAATAAACAAATGAATAAATAAAATCGTATTATTTCAATGTTGTTTGAAGAAAACCTGAATTTGATTGTGAAGTTCCACCATCGTATACTGAACATAAGTCTGGAATGTTAGACTCCATCGAGTGGGATCCGAATACATGAGATTCTAAATTTTTAAAATAAATATATTAATTTCAAATTTGAAAATTGATATTGTAAAAATAATATGAAATAAAATAAAATACCAGTAAATTATGTCCTTTCAAATTCCTCCATTTATTTACTGGTTCCGAATAAATCTGAATTAAAAATAGAAATTAATTAAAAATAATTAAAATCTTCAATAAAATATGAATTCTCACCGTAACGTCTTTATTTTTAGAAAAATGATTCAACATTGTCGTTTTTCCGCATCCTATATTCCCTTCCACGACCACCTGACATGATATTTTTTAAATTAACACGAAATTAATGATATTTAAAATATAAAGTAAATTACTGTAAATGGTTTTCCACGTGGTTTAGTTTCTTTCAATTTAAGCAAATCGACTTTGTTCTGAATTGCTTCGATGACTTGTTCCTTCGATAACAGATTGTTTCCAAAAATTTGATCACGCGTTACGCCAACTGAAAATTGAAATTTTTTAAAAAATTAATTCTTATGTAAATAAACAAATTTCAAAATAATACCTATTTTAGTGAAGGCGTTTAAGGCTCTACTGGCTAAATTCATGATGAGGTCATTGACACTGACGTAGGGTTTGTACGAAAATAAACACTAGTTTAAAATGCGTCTTTCAACTAGTGAATTTTAATCCATTAGAAGTTTATGAGCGACGGGCTATACGATTTTCCCCGCAAATTTACATAAAAAAAAAAACATCAGAGCCGCACAACTCAGCACTCACGAGTCGTCTGCAATAAAAATATGAAATTACTCATTCCGTTTGACAGTCGAAATGTATAATGCCTTCTCATACTTACTGTTTTGATAAGATTGAAATAAATTTCACACTAAAAATAAAATTCAGAGCAAATGCTACGCACCAACACCAACACCAACACGTCGATCAAGACCACTTTGCTTCGATAAAGGCGGGTAAATAGTAAATACAAAATATCGCGTTAGTGGCACCATCTATGATCAAAAACAATCACTTTAAAAACTCAATTTGTTTATCTAATTTGTTTATCTCGCAGGTCATGGTAAAAGATGAACTACCTCAAGCACCTATCCACCTTAAAAACAATTGTCAAGAAAACTTCAGCAATGGCAACCATTCGATTTAATCAAACAAACGCAGCCATACCCAAGCGACTGATTGGGAAAACAGCCGTAGTAACCGCATCGACAAAAGGGTATGAGTTTTGATCAAAAAATTACGTATCTTCTGATCTAATGCCACGTTTATTTTATTTATTTATCTAGCATCGGCCTCGCAACAGCTGATCGTCTAGCTCAGGAAGGAGCAAAAGTCATAGTCAGCAGTAGAAATAAAAGTAATGTCGATAAAGCCGTCGAAACACTCAAAGGACGAGGGCTCGATGTGCATGGAGTCGTGTGCCATGTCAGCAAAAAGGAGGACAGGACAAAACTTATTCAAAAAGTGAAATTATTTATTTTGTTTTTAAAAAAATAATAATTTATGAATTTATTTGTAGGCGCTTCAATTGGGCGGAAAAATTGATATTTTAGTCTCCAATGCAGCTGCCAATCCAGCTGTGGGTCACGTGCTTGATGTAAATATAGTCACAGATTTATGAAATAAAATTTAAAAATTTATTTATTTATTTATTTTTTAAATTCAGACAACCGAGACTGTCTGGGATAAAATATTCGATATTAATGTGAAGTCTGCATTTTTATTAACGCAGGAAGTGTTCCCGAATATGACAAAAGGGTGAAATATCAAAAATAATAAAATTTATAAAAGAAAATATTTTAATTTTTGTTTTATACGCAGCGGGAGTATCGTATACATCTCGTCGATTGCAGGGTTACAGATGTTTCCCGTGAGTTTGTCGATTTAGTCGATGATGTTTATGTTTCTGAATACTTTGTTATTTTTTTTAAAGATGTTGGCGACGTATTCCATCAGTAAAACAACGTTAATTGCACTGAGCAGAGCAGTTGCAGCTCAATTAGCAGGAAATGGAATCAGGGTTAATTGTGTCTCACCTGGTGTCATAAAAACGGACTTTAGCAGTGTTGTAAGATTTTATAACACTGGATTTTCCCGTATACGTAAAAAAATTGCAGAATTCTATTTTTTTTTTGAAATTAACTAATAAGAAAGAATTTTTTTTTAATATAAAATTAAGTTGATTTAAAAATTACCAGAAAATTCAGTGATTATTCTGTTTTTCACAATATTTATAACTAAAGGCATACTTAATGTAAAATAATTCTCAATTTTCCAAATATTAGATGTGGAAAAACGAGTCAGCAAATGAAAAAATAATGGAAGTCGTTCCAATGAACAGGTTTAATATTTTCCCTTCATAAAATTAAAAAAAAATAATATAAATCTAAAATCTTCATTCAGAATTGGCGAATCCCACGAAGTTGCCAGCGTAGTTGCCTTCTTGTGCTCGGACGATGCTTCATACGTAACGGGCGAAAACTACGTAATAGCCGGAGGAATGCCATCCCGATTATGATCAATCATCCAACCATAGTTCGTTTGCGACCCCTCATTCGAACCTCATCCAATTTACACAATACATTTTCCGATCCGACGTAATGATCTTTGTAAGCTAATAAAATATCCTTGAAAAATTGACCGCAGTTTGCGTGCGAGGCCAAAATCGCTCTTTCCAACACGTACAAATCAACACCTTTGTCTTCCGGACTTCCTTCGGTGTAAGTCAAGCCAAAATCAATTAAAATCAATTTGTCCTCACTCAATAACATGTTCGATGTGGTTAAATCGCCGTGAATGATGTTATTTTCGTGCAGTTGGCCCAACGTTGATCCGATTTTCCTCGCCAAGTTTAGTAGTTGACATTCGGCGCTGTCCCCGGCACCATTGAACGATTGGATGGCTTCTATTTCTTGTCTGACTGTTCTACAGGACGTTATGTTTTCCATGTAGATGGAGTTTTCTTCTAAGTTTACGAAATATACTGTGGGTGTGTAAATACCTGTGGAAAATGAATGGATTATCTTTTAGTTGATTTGTGGGGAAATTATTAAATTTTGTAGTTTTACCAAATTTGCGGCATTTTACGAGGTATTTTGCTTCTGCTTTCGTACGTTCTTTGGTCAATGATTCGTCTAATTTTGGGTGTCGGTATTTTTTTGGAAAGCGTTCTTTTATGAGGATTGATTTGCCGAAGAAATTGCTGGAATATAATTTGGCTTCTGCGCCCTGATGAATGAGTTGTCGTTGGTTGGCATTAGATGTTCCTTGATTATTCTTCATGGTAAGATCCATTCCATAGAATATTATGTGGTAAGATATAATGCAGCAGGACGCGTGTATACTATCAATTACACGAGCCTAGGAATCTGCAAGTGTGTTTGATGATGTTGGTAGCCATTGCTGTACTCTGCCACCTGGTGGCTTAATATACTTGTCGCTTATCGATCTGTTGTGTCTGGATGAGCAGTCAAAAAGCATGAAGCTCGGCATGGAGGAAATCGAGGAGAGAATCTTAGGAAAAAATAAATTTTAAACTATATTAAACCATACTGCTTTTACGAATTTTAACAGGTTTTTGATAGATGGTCACGATCTAATCGAATAAGGCTGTTTTGTTGTCGATTTCATACATAGATGGCGCCATGGGTACTGTCGACACGTAAGATGCGGGCGGTGCTTTTGCATTCTGGCTTCAAAATTAATTCCTCCTTTACCTTTTGCGACTTATTCTGGTGAGTTTAACATGAAATAAAGTGAACAATGAATAAAGAAACATATTCTGTAAAAAAAAAAAAAATAAAAAGATATTTTACTTATCATAGACATCATTGTTATCGACAGTACCCCTGGCGCTAAAAAAAATTCAAAATTCAAAAATTCAAAGTGAAAGTTGTGTCAGTTGTTAAATATTATTTATGTAGAAATTACTTTTTAAAATTTGATTTCGTGGATGGTTTGAATGAGCATGAACTATTTCAACCAAAATATGCAGTTTTTAAAATTCTCTTACTGAAAATTTGGTCATTTTTCTAGGTAGTTATAATATTTAATTAAACTTGGACATAAAAGTCCATACACTGACCAAAAAAGTAATCAATTGTCATAATTTACTTAATCTATTTTATGAAATTTTGAAATTAGTACTACAACATAGTAATTAAATTTTTTAGAAGTCAATGGATGAACATGAAATCCTCATAAAATCTTTTAAAACTTATTTTAAGACATTTCAAAATCCCAAAAATATTTTATAAAAACCTATCGTATACAAAACTTTCAAAATTCGTACAAAACGTTTATTTACTTTTTTTCATATGAAGTTGAACTTTGTCCAATGTTAATTTTATTTTGCCCAATGACTCTTTTCTCACTTATTAAATGTATATTTCTTCTAATTTAATTCTGATCATGGATGATTGTGATTTTATATTTCATAACGGTGAAGATGTCGCATCTCAATGCAAATGTTTCTTGAAACATCAGCTGCATTAAATAACCAAGTGGATTTTCGAAATCCGATTATCTTGATTCTTGGTATTTACAGTAAATTAGGACGCAGGGGATATCAAGGGGGTGTGCAGAAAGTTAATCTCTGAGGATTCTTCCAATTTCCCTATTTTCCTGATGACCGTGTCCGAAACTACAGGGTTCTGACGAAATTTTCAGAAAATGGATTCCCGAGAATCAGTTTCTATATTTCAAATTTTTTTTCGATTACAGTCATGCTTAAATATCAAGAGTGATCTCATTGTGTATTTACTGTTTGTACACAAAAAATAATTTCTTTCATGTTTAAATTAAAATTCATATTTTTAATATCTAATTACAATGTTTCCACGGCAAATGAATACAACTGACTAATATCACTAATGGCAAACATGGGATCAACCTCTTTGGGCTTTTCCCTGCTTTTTGACACCAACACAGAATTCCAACCAGCTTTTCTAGCAGCCAAATAATCTAACTCAACGTTATCTCCAACATGTAATGCCTCTCTAGCCCCAATTCCCTTATTGGCTTGATCCAGCGCTAGCTGAAAAATCTTCTTATCCGGCTTCGCACACTTGGCAACATACGAACAAATGACAAAATCAAAAAACTGGTGTAGCTCAACATCCTTCAAAATCAATTCCAGTCTTTCATCAAAATTAGAAATAACTCCCAAGTTTATTTCTCTTTCTTTCAGCCTTGCCAGTAATTCTCTACTCCCAGGCACAACTTGCCAACAAGCTTTACTTTTGAAGAGGTTGATGAGATAATCACCAAGTGTGCAGAGTTCAATTTCTTTGGCTTTACAGTCTGCCTCCCTGAAAGTTCCCTTGACAAATTCCATCCACCATTTGGAGGACTTGAGGCCAGTGGTGGCACCAAAGTTTGGGTGTTGTTGGTTCAGTTTTTTCCATTGGGATTTAAAGGCTGATGGAAGTTTGTCCTTGTTGAAAGGGATTTTGTAGGCTTTGGCTGCATTTGCATATTGTTCTACTGGGGGAATGGCAAATCTGAGCAAAGTGTTGGTGACATCAAATGTGATTAGTTTGTATGTGGTCATGGTTTAGCCATCTGGTGTGACTGGAAAAAATAAAATTTAATTCAAACAATATTTGGTTGTGTATTGATGAGATTTATACATGTATACCTGCTTTTTGAGTCATTAAATGTCCAGTTTTCTTAATTCAGCATTTTTAGGTACTGTCATTTGCAGTTTGGGTGTTGTTGGTTCAAAATTGACTAAAATCCCCTACTAAAGGAGGTTATGCCTTGACTCACTCATCACTCAACCATGCTTTGGGTCTTGCTGCGGGACTGCACTGCACTCGGATGTCGAACATGCTGATTGGTTGTCTGGTTGGCGGCTCTTATAAATTAAAAATACAGAAATAAATAAACAAGCTTAAATAAATAGTTTCAAAATATACGAAATAATGAGGTACAATTAGAGAATAAATACAAATCGGTAAAAAATTACATAAAAACCCAAAAATTACCAAAAAAGTCACAAAAAATCAAAAAAAAAAAACATTCCCAAAAAAAGCACAAAAAAATTACAAAAAAAAACGAACATTCCCACAAAAACGGAATGAAAAGTGCATCTTACAAAATAACGCGAACCCTCCAAGTAAGAAAATTCGTCTTTTTTTCCATAAAATGTTGTGAATTTTCATGGATTTTCAAATTTTTTTTTTGTGATATATCGTACAATGAAATTCATTAAATTTTCAACAACTTTTGTAAATTTTTTACTTTATTTTTACTAAAATATCAGATTTTTTCAAGAATTTTATAAATTAAAAGTGTAAAATCATTCAAAATCTTTAGTAAATTCCAAATCTTGTGTAAAAATGAGATTTGAAAATCTCGTCGATTAAATTTCCGAATGTCGGTCCCCCGTTGAGGAAAGTTATAAGGTTAGAGGCCTGTTTAGTTAAGAAATGTTATGTTAGGGGCCTGTTAGGTTAAGAATATATCTGTTAAGGCAGATTTGAGCTTTTTTTGTTAAAGATTTCTCAGATTTTTAAGGACTCTTGGGGGGTTTAAGGATTTTTTGGAATTTTGTAAAATTTTTGCAGATTTTTTTCAGATTTTTAAAGATTTCATGACTAAAGATTGGGGATTTGGTATTTTTCAGTGTTTTTTTTAAGCTTTTTAAAGATTTTTGTGATTTTTAAAGACTTTTGGGATGTTCCGGTTTATAAAGATTTTACAGCTACAAAGTTGTAATTTTTTGAAATTTTTAAACATTTTATGGCTAAAGATTTACGATTTTCTCGTCAATATGTCTGCCTGACAAACCGTTCGTGTTTGAATAAGAGGTTGCCCTATTTATTTTTCTCAACTTTTACTCAATAAAACATGACCGAGACAAGCTTTCGTATCACCGGAGCTGAGCTGATCCGATCTCCACCGTTACTACTGTAGACTGTAAATGAGCCCCCATTTTCATCCTGCCAGCATTGGGAAACTCATTATACGCTATAGTATAGTCATACCGTAATGACTCATTACGGTATGATATAATTTTTCATCCGAAGCTTAAAACCATTGTAACATTGCGTTTGACAATTGCAAAACGAATTTATAAACACTTTATATACGTAGAAGAGGTCACACTGTTAGAAGTCGAGAAATTTGTGTAATAAAAAGTTTCATTACAAGTTTAATAAATTTCTCACAATTGAAATGTACATTTCAATTGTAATTGACGTCAATTACAGATCTTTCATTTTCAGCAAATACCGTACAGCTTCACTTCCCTACATGCAGTGCAGTGAAGCAAAGATCCAATCCCGAGTTTATTTCGCTTTTTAGACCCAATACGGGATTCCTTTCTCATCTCTATAATCCTTATTCAGCACTGTACCCCTACGGTGGCCCAGGAGGCTCACTTTTAACGAAAAAATTTTTTCAGTACCAGAAGGCTCATTGAAAAATTTTGTCAGTACCAGAAGGCTCATTTTTTTTCTTCCAGTACCAGAAG